>MU749395.1:16974-36247 GCA_026770625.1 Nicotiana glauca | reverse complement strand
TAGGTTTGAATAATAAAAGCTGCATATAGAGAGCATGTTCATAGGACCTTCTGTCAACATCTAAAAGGTGTCCAAATCATTATTCATATAGAAAGCATGCCTATAGGAAATTTCGAATCTAAATAGAGATAATACTAGCTATTAAACTTATATTGTCCCGCTAAAATTGGTAACCCCTGTTAGTTTGCACATTTGTTTCTAAAATCAGTATATATCATGCCTAGTTCGAATCAACACTTAGGTCAACCAGATCAGTTTTCAAAAAACTGCATTCGAGTATGCTTAATATAGAATTTTCGCCTAAAAATATGCATTGAACCAGTCCGCTCGTAACTTTATTTAAATAAGACCAAAATCAGTACGTGAAAGACATGCTAAACTCTGTGATTTTCGATGATTTATGGAGGCATGTTTGAGACCCACTTACTTGTCTGTTTCCCCTTCTATTTGTAATTATTTGTTTTGATTGACGCCTTAGCATTTTATCCTTTGAAACTTCTAAAAGCCCTAAACCCCATTCCCTTTAAGATTAATAGTCCATTTGCCTCTAGGACTGATAAGATTGGGACGGGTAATAGCATGCAATAAGTAAACGATACCATTCTGCGCTTTAACACCTTGAGGGGTGGGAAGGGTAGACATGGAGATGATGATTTCACGATAACACTATGCGTACAATTGGTTATCGGTGTTGTGCGAATGATCCATGTAATGTATAAACCTAGGACTCCCCCTCCCTCTTTATTAGTTTAATAATTTTTAGAATTTTAAAAGTTGTCCCATCTTCAACTTTCGTTTCTTATACTTCTTTTAAGTTGTTTGCAACAATTATTTGACCCCTTACCCTTTACTTGCGTATCTCTTCTTTAATCACAAAACCGTTTTCTTTCTGAATTCCTACACTTTTAAACCCTTTGTGCTTCTTATTTTCAACGGTTTCTCGCATGTGCAATACTTGCTTGTTTACTTGTTTGTTTGTATTAAAGTCACAATTGTAGCATGGCCGGGAACCACACTAGTGGATCTTGAGGGGTGCTTAACACCTTCCCCTCGAGATAATTTCTAGCCCTTACCCAAACTCTGGTTTTTATCTTAAATTCTTCTAAAAAAAGTGTCCTAATGCACTATAATCATTAGGTGGAGACTCTCCCAAAAATCCAAAACCCAATTCTCAAACGGGAATAGAGTTGTCTTCCCAAATGTCGTAAACCCGATTCCGCATCTTAGAGGAAAAGGGGGCGTCGACAGTTGGTCGCTCTTTTCTTTACCAGAAAAATTTGGTCCTTTTACCTGAGAGACCAAAGTTGGTACTTTGGTCCCTAAGGTAAAGGGATCAGCTTAATATGAACCAGGTGTGTTTGGTCGCTTTTTTGCCAATAAGCGACTAACTTTGGTAGCTTTTTTCCGGATTTCTAGTAGTGTTAGTGAGAGCCGGCATTTTTTTGGGTAGAATATTCTTAAAAAGAACATAAAGAAGAAGTACTAGTTATAGTAAGTGTAGTACCCATTGGTTGTCGTCATGATGATGATAAATATAGTAGTACTGGAATGGTATACAACAACACATGCTCTGTATATTCCCACGTGTGGGTGTGGGGAGGATAGTGTATACGCAGATCTTACCCTTACCTTAGGTAAGTAGAGATGTTATTTCTTGGGAGTACCAAAATGGAATAGATATTTTAATTTGGAGGTAGGGGATCGCTGCTTTATAGACTCTGTTATATCAAAATCACTAAGTAGTTGTAAATTTTAAAAAAACAAATATACTTAATAATTAAGCTTTGAATGATTAAAATTCAATCTGAAAAACATAAACGCACTTAATGTCTGACACCTGAATAATTAAGATTCAGACATCCATTAAGTGTGAATAAATTAAATGAGGCTTAAATATGCTCTACTTTAATTGACTTGTTACAGTAATATTTGGGGACCCAATGTCCCCTTATCTGTTTGTACTAGTAATGGAGTATCTGAATAGAACTCTAAAGACTCTTAAGGACATCCCTAACTTCAACTTCCACCTAAGATGTGCAAAGCAGAACCTTACATATATATGCTTTGCAGATGATTTGATAATATGCTGCAGAGCTGATAAGATTTCCGTCCAACAATTGCTTGATAAGTTTAACCATTTCTTGAAGGTGTCTGGGCTCATTGCAAATTTGGACAAGAGTTCTATCTATGTTGTTGGAGTGTCTCAGGGATTCAAAGATATGATCTCTGCAGATTACTAGTTCAATGGAAGACCTACCATTCAAATACTTGGGGGTGCCTCTAACATCAAGAAAGCTGACAATCCAACCAGAGGCGGATCTAGGATTTCTAGTACATGGGCGCACTACTAAAAAAATGAGGAAAAGATGTATCAAGTAGAAATTGATCTCTATTCCTCTTGGTAATAAACTCAACCTTCAACCATGCGCACCATTCGCCTTTCTTGGAGCATGGGTACCTATAGTTAATATTACACCAATTTTAGAAAATATGTACGTTAAATATCTAATTTTGTAGAAAGACCATGGGTTCACGTGCCCCATATTTTTGCCTATAAATCCGCCCCAGAATCCAGCAATGCATGCCATTAGTGAAGAAGATAACCAACAGAATCAAGTGCTAGACATCAAAGTTTCTTTCTTAACAGTGGAAGACTATAGCTGATAAATGTGTCTTATTTGAAATGCAAATATACTGGGGTGTCACAACCCCAATCACGGTCGTGATGGCGCCCAACACAATGCTAGGCAAGCCTGACCAATACATCACTCTCAACCCTCGTACGGAGCTCATTACCAATTAATAGAGTTAATTTACCAAATTAAAATGATTATAATCCGTAATAACAGTTAAACATTGCGGAAAACCAAGAATATAACACTACAATCCCACTGATCTGGTGTCACGAGTCAAGAGCCTCTAAATACAACTGAGTAGCAAAGGATAGTCTAGAATGTGGAAATAAAAGGGATAGGGGAAGAAATCCGGTCTTGCGGACGCCATGCAGCTACCTCGATAACTCCGGTGATAGTTTGGACAGCAGCAAAAAATTCAACTATGCCTCCGGAATACCTGTATCTGCACACATGGTGCAGGTTGCACAGTGAGTACTTCGACTTAGTGAGTAATAGCAATAAATAACGACTGACAGTAAGAAAACTCGTAAAGACACTACGCAGTTCTATATAAAAATAGTAAGTGCATTAAACAACAGCTAAATGAGAAAAACAGGTGAATATCCCTCAAACCGGTACACAACTCTGTTACTCCTCTCAAGACCGACAATTTAATTATACCGCTGCGGAGTGCATCTCGATCCGTACAATATACTGCTGCGGCGTGTAGCCCGATCCATATATATATATATATATATATATTGGTGTGCATNATCACGGTCGTGATGGCGCCCAACACAATGCTAGGCAAGCCTGACCAATACATCACTCTCAACCCTCGTACGGAGCTCATTACCAATTAATAGAGTTAATTTACCAAATTAAAATGATTATAATCCGTAATAACAGTTAAACATTGCGGAAAACCAAGAATATAACACTACAATCCCACTGATCTGGTGTCACGAGTCAAGAGCCTCTAAATACAACTGAGTAGCAAAGGATAGTCTAGAATGCGGAAATAAAAGGGATAGGGGAAGAAATCGGGTCCTGCGGACGCCATGCAGCTACCTCGATAACTCCGGTGATAGTCTGGACAACAGCAAAAAATTCAACTATGCCTTCGGAATACCTGTATCTGCACACATGGTGCAGGTTGTACAGTGAGTACTCCGACTTAGTGAGTAATAGCAATAAAATAATGACTGACAGTAAGAAAACTCGTAAAGACACTACGCAGTTCTATATAAAAATAGTAAGTGCATTAAACAACAGCTAAATGAGAAAAACAGGTGAATATCCCTCAAACCAGTACACAACTCTGTTACTCCTCTCAAGACCAAAAATTTAATTATACCGCTGCGGAGTGCATCCCGATCCGTACAATATACTGTTGCGGCATGTAGCCCGATCCATATATATATATATATTGGTGTCCAGCCCGATCCAATAATAATAGTCGACTGCGCTCACTGGGGGTGTGCAGACTCCGGAGGGGCTCCTACAGCCCAAGCGCTATACTATTGCGGTGTGCAGTCCGATCCATATAATATATTACTGCAGTATGCAGTCCGATCCATATATGTATATATACTGTTGCGGTGTGCAGCCCGATCCGATATATATATCAAATACCCTCACTATAGGGGTCCTTAACCCCTCTCAGTCAATATCGACTTGGCCTCTCGGGCACACTCAGCTAAGACAGGGTTTCCAACCCACATATTATTCTCATTTGGATTTATTCATTTTCTAAAGCCGATTCATATTATGGTTATCAATTAAGAATATGACTGAGGGTATGATTTTGACTAGTAAAGTGAGGTCAACCAGTACAAATACGCCCTAAGGGTTCTACAAATCGGACCAAGGCCCCAAACATGGCAATTAGCCCAGAATATAATGGTATTATTTAAGTCTCAGTCAAAAATACAATAGAGTCATCAATCGGGATGGACTGAGTCTGAACCCTCAGCAGTAACAAACCCCACGCTCGTCATATAGCGTGTGTCTTATCTCTACATAGCACCACGTTGTGCAAATCTGGGGTTTCAAACCCTCAGAACATCATTTATAACCATTACTCACATCAAACCGGCCGAAATCCTAGCTCGCTTTGCCCTTGACTCGCAAATCAACCTCCTCGAGCGTCAAATCTGATCAAAACCACAAGGAAGGCTAAGGGAGTACAACCCAATCAAAAAGACTCAAAAGTATCAAAAATCACGAAGTTGGCAAAACCCGAGCCCCGGGCCTACTTCTCGAAAAATTATAAAATTCACATCACCGGATTCCTCATCTCTCCACGAGTCTATACATTTCAAATTTACCAAAATTCGAGCTCAAACGCTCCCTCAAATCCCAAATTTTCATTTCAAAAATCAAGCCCTAGTTCTTCCATTTTTAATCAAGTTTCCATGAATTTAAGGGTTGATTCTTCAATAAAATGATATTTCTAGGCCATATGACTCACCTCCAATCGATTCCTAATCAAAAACCTCTTAAATCCTCATCAAAAACTCTCAAGGTTACTCAACAATGGTGGAAAATACCCCAAGCTTGCGGATGAAATGTTATTTTAAAACCCTTCTGCCCAGGCCTTTTTTCGCTTATGCGGTCCCTCTTCCACTTATGCGGAACCGCTTCTGCGGCTTACTTTTTGCTTCTGCGAAACCTCATATAAAGTCCAAAACCACTTTTGTGGCAACCCATCTGCTTTTGCGGACCCGCCTATGTGGCTACTCTTCCGCTTCTGCGGAAACGCCTAACCTAAAGCCATTTCGCACATGCGATCCATCTACCGCATCTGCGGTCTCGCAAATGCGGGTTCCCCTCCGCATCTGCGGTTCTCGCCTTCCAAGACCACCACCGCACCTGCGATATTTGCCTCCGCATCTGCAATTTCTTTTCCACAGATGCGGAAATACCTGATGCTGCCAAAACCTGCAATTTCTAAACTTCAAATTTCATTCCGATAGCCATCCGAAATCACCCCGAGGCCCTCGGGACCTCAACCAAAAGTGACAAACCATCCTAAAATATCATTCAAACTTGTTCCAATCATCAAAACACCACAAACAGCATCAAAACCATCAAATTACATCGGATTCAAGCCTAAGTTTCTTAAAAACATCCGAAATGCGCATTTGATGAAAAACCCGACCAAAACACCTCCGAATGATCTGAAATTTTGCACACACATCCAAAATCACCTAATGAAGCTACTGCAACTCTCAGAATTCCATTTCGATCCCTAGATCAATATCTCTCCTACCAACCGGAATTCGCCATAATACTAACTTCGCCAATTCAAGACTAATTCTACACCGGACCTCCAAAATCAATTCCGATTGCACTCCTAAGTCCCAAATCATCCCCCGAAGCTAACCGAATCACCGGAAATCACTTTCGAGCCCTCTAAATCAATAGTCAATATCCGATTGACTTTTCCAAAACAAGACTTCCTTAAAGTGACTAAGTGTCTCATTTCCATCTAAAACCAATCCAATTCGAATCGATCATCTCAAAAACCGATAATGAAGCATAGAGAAACATAAGATGGGGGAAAAGGGGCGGTAACTCTCGTGACGACAGGCTGGGTCGTCACATCCTCCCTAACTAAAACAAACGCTCGTCCTCGAGCGGGCCAAGAAACATACCTGGAACCTCAAACAGGTGAGGATATCTGCTCTGCATCTCCCGCTCGGTCTCCCATGTAGCCTCCTCCATGAGCTGACCTGTCCATTGCACCTTTACTAAAGCTATATCCTTTAATCTCAACTTTCGAACCTGACGACCCAAAATAGCCACTAGCTCCACATCATAGGTCAAATCACCATGCAACTGAACAGTGCTGAAGTCCAATACATGAGATGGGTCCCCAACATACTTTCAGAGCATAGATACATGAAACACCGGATGCACGCTCGACAAGCTGCGTGGCAAGGCAATCTCATAAGCCACCTCCCCAATCCTCCTAAGCACCTCAAAAGGCCTAATGAACTGCAGACTCAGATTCCCTTTCTTCCCAAACAGCATAACACCCTTCATAGGTGAAACCTTCAGCAAGACCTTCTCACTTACCATATAGGACACATCCCGAACCTTCCGGTCCGCAAAACTCTTCTGACGCGACTTTGTTGTACAAAGCCTTTACTAAATCAGCTTCACCTTCTCTAAGGCATCCTAAACTATCTCTGTCCCCAACAACCTAGCCTCGCCGGGCTCAAACCATCCAACAGGAGATCTACACCGCCTCCCATATAACGCCTCATACGAAGCCAGCTGAATGCTCGACTAATAACTATTGTTGTAGGAAAACTTTGCAAGCGGCGAAAACTCATCCCATGAACCCCCAAAAATCAATAACACATGCATGCAACATGTCCTCCAATATCTGAATAGTACGCTCGGACTGCCCGTCCTTCTAAGGATGGAATGATGTGCTCAACTTTACCTGCGTGCCCAACTCCCGCTGAAATGTCCTCCAGAACTGATAAGTGAACTGAGTACCCCTATTTGAGATAATAGACATTGGAACCCCATACAACTTGTCACGACCCCAATCCCGGTCGTGATGGAGCCCAACAGTATGCTAGGCAAACCTGACCAATACATCACTCTCAACCCTTGTACGGAGCTCATTACCAATTAATAGAGTTAATTTACCAAATTAACATGATTATAATCCGTAATAATAGTGAAACATTGCGGAAAACCAAGAATATAACACTACAATCCCACCGATCTGGTGTCACGGGTCAAGAGCCTCTAAATATAATTGAGTAGCACCTTATACATAGGATAGTCTAAAATGAGGAAATAAAAGGGATAGGGGAAGAAATCGGGTCCTGCGAACGCCATGCAGCTACCTCGATAACTTCGATGATAGTCTGGCCAGCAGCAAAAAACTCAGCTAAGCCTCCGGGATAACTGTATCTGCACACATGGTGCAGGGAGTAAAGTGAGTACTCCGACTCAGTGAGTAATAGCAATAAATAACGACTAACAGTAAGAAAACTCATAAAGACACTACGCAGTTCTATATAAAAATAGTAAGTGCATTAAACAACAGCTAAATGAGAAAAATAGGTGAATATACCTCAAACCAGTACACAACTCTGTTACTCCTCTCAATGATCGATAATTTAATTATACCGCTGCGGAGTGCAGCCCGATCCGCACAGTATACTGCTGCGGCGTGCAGCCCGATCCAATAATAATAGTCGACTGCGCTCACCGGTGGTGTGCATACTCCGGAGGGGATCGTACAGCCCAAACACTATACTACTGCGGCGTGCAGTCCGTTCCATATAATATATTACTGCGACGTGCAGTCTGATCCATATAATATACTACTGCGGCGTGCAATCCAATCCATATATGTGTATATACTACTGCGGCGTGCAGCCTGATCCGATGTATATATCAAATACCCTCACTAGGGGGGTCCTCAACTCTTCTCATTCAATATAGATTTGGCCTCTCGGGCACACTTAGCTAAGACAGGGTTTCTAACCCACATATTATTCTTATTTGGATTTATTCATTTTCTAAAGCCGATTCATATTATTGTTATCAGTTAAGAATACGACTGAGGGTATGATTTCGACTAGTAAAGTGAGGTCAACCAGTATAAATACCCCCTAAGGGTTCTACAAATCGGCACAAGGCCCCCAAACATGGCAACTAGCCAAGAATATAATGATATTACTTAACTCTCAGTCAAAAATACAATAGAGTCATCAATCAGGATGGACCGAGTCCGAATCCCCAGCAACAACAAACCCCACGCTCATTATACAGCGTGTGTCTCATCTCAACATAGCACCACATTGCGCAAATCTAAAGTTTCAAACCCACAGAACATCATTTATAACCATTACTCACCTCAAGTCGGCCGAAATCCTAGCTCGCTTTGCCCTTGCCTCGCAAATCAACCTCCTCGAGTGTCAAATCTGATCAAAATCACAAGAAATACATCACAATAGGCTAAGGGAATACAGCCCAATCGAAAAGACTCAAAAAATATCGAAAATCACGAAGTTGGAAAAAACCAAGCCCTAGGCCCACTTCTCAAAAAATTATAAAATTCACATCACCGAATTCCCCATCTTGCCAAGAGTCTATACATATCAAATTTACCAAAACTCGAGCTCAAACGCTCCCTCAAATCCCAAATTTTCATTTCAAAAATCAAGCCCTAGTTCTTCCATTTTTAATCAAGTTTCCATGAATTTAAGGGTTGATTCTTCAATAAAATGATGTTTTTCTAGGCCACAGGACTCACCTCCAATCGATTCCCAGTCAAAACCCTCTTAAATCCTTATCAAAAACTCTCTAGGTTACTCAACAATGGTGGAAAAAACTTTGCAGCAGTATACTGTACGGATCGGGCTTCACTCCGCAGGGATATAATTAAATTACCGGTCATTGAGAGGAGTAACGGAGTTGTGTACTGGTTTGAGGGATATTCACCTGTTTTTCTCATTTAGTTGTTGTTTAATGCACTTACTGTTTTATATAAAATTACGTAGTGTCTTTACAAGTTTTCTTACTATCAGTCGTTATTTATTGCTATTACTCATTGAGTCGGAGTACTCACTTTACTCCCCGCACCATATGTGCAGATACAGGTATCCCGGAGGCATAGTTGAGTTTTCTGCTGCTGTCCAGACTATCATCGGGGTTATCAAGGTAGCTGCATGGCGTCCGCAAGACCCGATTTCTTCCCTTATCCCTTTTATTTCCGCATTCTAGACTATCCTATGTATAGGCTGCTAATCAGTTGTATTTATAGGCTCTTGACCCGTGACACCAGATTGGTGGGATTGTAGTGTTATATTCTTGGTTTTCCTCAATGCTTAACTGTTATTACGGATTATAATCATGTTAATTTTGTAAATTAACTCTATTAATTGGTAATGAGCTTTGTACGAGGGTTGAGAGTGATGTATTAGTGGGGCTTGCCTAGCATTGTGTTGGGCGCCACCACGACCGGGATTGGGGTCGTGCCAAGTCAGATATTTCTGATGCCAAAAAACATCATCCAGCTAGTGACTACTGCGTGCAGGATATTCTTATTGACTGGCACGCAAAACCCCTCAAAGAGGGCACTGATTTCCTAGGACAAAATAAGTATGCCTACTTCAGATGGTGGACTAAACGTCATCAACTTTTTATGGTGGAACAAAGAAGCTCATTGTAAAAGAATGTGGGCTATACATACAAAGAAAGATGCAATTTGGATGAAATGGATTCTCAATGTTTATATAACGAAGCAAGAGTTCACTACAATGAACACTCCTAGACAAGCATGTTGGCTTGTAAGGAAAGTGTTTGATATAAGAGAATGGAACCTGGGAATAGACTCCTTTGCCAATATCAACAATTATTGCAGGCAGGGACAATTTAATATCAAGAAGACATACACTTTAGCGAGGCCTCAATACCAAAGGTTTATTGGAAATTTTTAATGTTGGGTTCAAATACTATATCTAGGAATAACTTCATTCTATGGCTGGCACTTTATCACAGACTTACCACTATTGATAGACAGGCAGCTTGGGGGGGTACAGGAAGCAAGTGAATGTGTATTGTGTAACAGTAAAAAAACAGAAACAATGGCCCATCTATTTTTTAATATCAATACTCAAGGACCATCTAGAGTACAATGCTCAATTGGTTGGAGAGAGACATCCAATTGGACTTTGGGAAGAGGAAGTTTTATGGCTGGTGACAAGAACAAAAAATGGTAGACCTCGAAATAGCATATTGGCATTCCTGTTTGTAGCTGTGGTTTATCATACATGGATAGAGAGAAATATGCGTAGATTTCAGGGGCAAAAGGCTGATACCAAAAAGAGAATTCAAGCTATTATCCTTCAGCTACATATCACAGGACTACAGAAGGCTAAATAGAAGAAGATATTAGAAGGTGTGAGGGAGATAAATTTTGAGAGGGATGCCCTCTAGGAGAAGGTGACCTTAGTCGCACATAAGTTTAATGATACAAAGGAGGATAATGACAAGTACAGAGGTCTACATTCTGAGCTGGAAGCTGCACTATCTGAGATCAAAACTGAAGTCGAGGCACTTATATCCTTACATAGAGAGGATGCTATTGTGGCAAGTGCTCATATTGAGAGGGCGTCTGAGGAGGCTGGTCCAAAATCAACTCGATCTGTGGAACGTGCTCGGTTGGGATCTCGAAGGCAAGCTTTTGGAAGTATGCCGAGCGGTGGCTCAGGTAGTGATAAAAATGAGGGCGGAGCCCCGAAAAGGGAAGATGGCATCAAAAAGAGGCCACTGAAGGACCCGTAGTTGTTGGGATGCAACCCTTGGTAGAGACATCGAGAATGTAGGCTTGACGGCGGATTAGGATTCTATTTGTTTCACTCTTTGTCTATAGTAATTTCATAGTATGTTGTAAATGGAGATTACATTTTTTGCATATGTATAAAAGAAGCCTCGTGGCATCACTTCTTTTATGTCGCTTTTTATCTCGAATCAGGCGAACTAATCTCTGAGTTGGTAGGAATCCTTAGATCCGTTATATGGCCTTGGGGCTCATTAGGCTGGCCCGTAGACTCTTATGCACTTCGTTGATGTGACCTTTAGTGTAAGCTGGATTTTGAGATCTTACGCTTTTATTGTTAGACATGTGTTGAACAGTTGTTTTGGGTTTAGTCTTCGAGTCGAGTTTTGACCCGAGTTCATTTGACCCTCAAGACTTTATGTTTGCATGAGTTGGCGATGATGGCTCTTATGTCTTGGGTCGAAGCATCCTTTTATGTGTGTGTGGCCCTGAGGCTCATTAGACTGGCGACCATGGCTCTTACACTTTTCCCTTAGGCATATGTAGCTAACTATTTTGGGTTCAGTCTATGAGTCGGGTTTCGACTTGAGCTTAATAGACCCTCATGTTTTCAAATTTATATGGGCTGGCGATATTGGCTCTTACGCCTTACCCTTAGGCATATGTAGTTAACTATTTTGGGTTCAGTCTCAGAGTCGGGGTTCGACTCGAGCTCAATCAAACCTTAAGTTTTCAAATTTATACGGGCTGGCGACAATGGCTCTTACACCTTGGGGAGATGCGGCCTTTGAATGTAAGCCGACGACAATGGCTCTCACGCCTTTCCCTTAGGCTTACGTAGTTAATTATTTTAGGTTCAGTCTTCGAGTCAGGTTTCGACTCGAGCTCAATTGTCCCTCAAGTTTTCTGATTTGTATGGGCTAACAACACATGGATCTTATTCCTTGGGCATATGCGGCCTTTTATTGGATTTATTTTCCACCCATTAGGGACTTTTTGAAGTAGTTTTTGCCTGATCCTTCATCGGTTCAGGAAGAACCGTAGTTTTGAGTCGTTTTATGGCGATGATCGAGCAGCTCGGGAGGTTTGGCTCAGAGGCTGAGTATCTCGAAGCCACTAATGCGGAGCTAACATGGTCGAAGATTTTTTGCCTATGTCGAGAGTAGCCTGTTTAACGGTTCTTTTCAAAGTAGATTCGAAGTAATTGAAGACCTATGATTTTGTAGCGACGGTCGGGCGTCCCCGAGTCATGTTAGTTTGGCTGGTACAACCTTATGACCATGGTCATTTGTGCTTGGCCGGAGCCATTTTGATCCCGCGTGAAGTAGTTTATGTGTCTATAATGAGGGTATTCCATTTAGGGGTTTACAAGTTCGATATATAGCCTTAAGTTCACGATCGAGTTTACACCTGTAGTAAGGTCTTACAAAATTTTCATGCCTTTGAGGTCTTACAGTTTTTAGATACTTGGTACAAGTATGGCTTATGCCTTTCTTGAGGTGTTATAGATTTTTCAGGCCTTTGAGGTCTTACAATTTTGTTGCTGTCTTACGAGATCGGGTCTGCCCGCTCGGGGTCTTATGGCCTCGGGTTTTTTAATGGATGGCGATTGGTATCAGTCTCCAAGTTATCGAGGTTGTTTTGGCTCAGGAGCCATTAGTCGTGAGCTAGGTATTGCCTCATTGAGGGCTTACGATTTCGAAGATTTCGACCCTGAGGTAATGCGATTTTTGAGATTTGACGCCAGTCCCCAAGTTTTTGAGGCACTTTTGGCCTTTAAGATGTTTTGTGATTTTCATGCTGCCTCGTTGAGGGATTATAAGTTTGTAGTTTCGACCCTGAGGTCATGCGGGTGCCGAATTGTTGATGCCAGTCTCCGAGTGTTCGGGACCTTTTTTACTGAGGAGTCCGTTTTCCTAAGACGTCAGGTTTCCTTTGAAGCGTGAAATGCTTTGATGAGAAGGTATTGTTCGTATTCTTCGATTACTTGGCACAATTATACATGTTTTTGTTGTTACGAGCTCGATTGCTTCATATGGCCATAGTTCGTTCGACCGTTTGGCCCGGTACATTACTTTCCTGCTGATGCCCTATTTGAGATATCTTGGTTCTTCCGAGTGGATGGCCTTCCTGGGGGTGGGGATATCCTCCAGTTTTTGAGGTTTATTCCAAAACAGAATCTTGAATACTTGTGGAGCCTCTTTAGGTAGCATGTGGTCGTTTACTCGTTAAAAACCTTGCCGGCAAAACCTTTCTAGGGACAAAATCTGGTCGATATCATTTTAGCATTGATATGTTCTAGTTGCTCGAAAGCTACCGCCCTCCATGGTACCGAGCTTATAAGACCTTTGCTGACTTTGGTACGGTCCTTCCCAGTTTTAGCCTAGCTTTCCTTCATTAGGGTTTCGGGTGTTGAAGTGACATTCCTTAGAACTAAGTCCCCAACGCCGAAGTACTGGAGGTTTGCTCTCCTGTTAAATACCTTATGGTTTGTTGCTTTTGGGCGGCCATTCGGACCAACGAGGCTTCTCATTTTTCATCTAGTAGTTCAAGGGCCGTTGCCATAGCCTCGTTGTTTGAGTTCTCGGTAGTGTTTCAAAATCTTGCGCTCGTCTTCCCGACTTCCATAGGTATCAAAGCCTCGACACCGTATACTATAGAGAAAGGTGTTTCCCCCGTGCTTAATTTTGAAGTTGTTCGATATACCCATAGTACTTCGGGTAATGTTTCTCTCCACTTTCCCTTGGCGCTCTCCATCTTCTTTTTTAAGTTCTGGATGATGGTTTTATTTGTGGACTCGGCCTAGCCGTTTGCACAAGGGTTCTCTTGATTTTGTGGTCTTCAAGGAACTGCCGATGAATTGCCTCCCGTTATCGCATGTTATCTCAGAGAGAATCCAGAATTGACACATAATGTGATCCCATATGAAGTTAATGACTTCTTTTTCTCTCATTCTCGAAGGCCTACACTTTCACCCATTTTGAGAAATAGTTAGTCATAAATTAAATGAATTTAGCTTTACCTGGTGCCGTTGGCAGAGAGCCAATGATGTCTATTCCCCATTTCATGAATGGCCATGGCGATAAGACAGAATGTAGTTGCTCGCCGGGCTAGTGAATCGTGGGGAAAATCTCTAGGATTTGTCCCACTTTCGGAAGAATTCCTTGGAGTCTTTTTCAATGTTGTCCTAGTAGTAGCCTGCCCTGATCACTTTTCGGACTAAGCAGTCAGTGCCGGAATCGTTTCCACAACTACCCTCATGAATTTCTCGGAGTACATAGTTTGTATCACCTGGCCCTAGCATACCGCTAGGGGGCCATCGAAGGTTCTTTTGTATAGAGTCTTGTTTTCATCGAGCGAGAACTAGGCGGCTTTGGTTCGTAGGGCCATCGATTCTTTTGGATTCGAGGGCAATTTTTCGTCTTTTAAATAATCAACGTACTTATTTCTCCAATTCCATGTTCGGCTGGTAGAGTTAATCTCGGCATCACCTTCCTCGATCACTGATTTAGATAGCTTAACGACATCCCCGGGGAGTAGGTCATCTTCTTCAACAAAGGATCCCAGGTTTGCGAGGGCATCGACCTCGCTATTTTTCTCTCGGGGTATGTGCACTAAGGTCCATTCTTTCAAACGACGTAATAGGACTTGTGTTTTATCCAAATACCTTTGCATGTTGTCTTCTCGAACTTTATAGTTCCCATTCACCTGGCTTACTACAAGGAGGGAATCGCATTTTGCCTCGATGATTTTGGCTCCTAAGCTTTTGTCCAGTTCTAAGCCTGCAATCATAGCCTCGTACTCTGCTTCATTGTTGGTCAACTTTGTAGGGGTGTCAATGGATGCTTAAAAACCGACTAAACCGACCGAACCGTACCATAAAGAACCGATTTATAGGTTTTTTTAAATAAAACCGTAGGTTTTTATATAAATCTATAACAGTACCGATAACTAGGGTAGGTTTTTTATTTTGTGAAAATAAACCGAAAAATACTGAACCGTACCGAATAAATTTACATGTAAAAAATATATTTATATATTATGTTTAAAAATAATAAAACGTTGAATTTTCCTTGGGTTTTGGAATTATGAAAACAATTATCAGCCAACAAGTAATAAAAGCAAAATTCTTGAGTAGCAAATTATTTTCAGCATATTCACTAGCAAGACACAAGACATTATAGCGATTATGAGTAGCAAACTACAATGTATTGATTATATTTCTTTTCATATGATTTAAATTTATCTTTCCACTCATGTGATTTATATTTTCTTTATATTAATTTGTTTAGTTTCTTTTATGCTATTATAGAGTAGTTGATGTATCTATACTCTAGCCATCTTTCATATTTTCTTAATCCATCACCCTTTAAAATGCAAAAAATATCTAGAGAGTTTTGCTAAGTCCAATAAAAGTATGTATGTTATTGCATTCTACTTCAACTAGTGACTTTTACATGACATTTTAAAAAAACCCAAAAATTAACCGAACCGTACCGATACCGAAGAGAAACTCATATAATTAGGATGGTTTCGAAAAATCTAATTTTTGTTATACATAATGAATAATCAAAAAATTTTATGATACAAAATTTACAAAATAACCGGCCGAACCGAACAATTAACACCCCTACCTTGGAAGACGGGCCTGATTATAGTAAAAGTTTCTTCTCTACCTCGGATAATAGGGAGGGTGAGAAATCGGCCATGAAGTATGCTAGAATATGGGACTTGATGGCCGTTCAAGGTTGATACTCGATATCATACCCTTGAGTTCGATGGTCCATTTGGCCAATAAGCCCGATAGCTCCAGTTTATGCAATAAGCTCCGGAGAGGATATGTCGTTAGAATGCAAATACGGTAGCATTGAAAATAGGGTTTTTGTTTTTGTAAGGTGCTTATTAGCGCGAGAGCCAGTTTTTCTAGATATGGGTATCTAGTTTCGACATCTCCTAGGGTCCGGCTTACATAATAAATAGAAAATTGCGTACCTTGTTTTTCCCGAACCAGCATGCCGCTTACCACTATATAGGTACAATGTTTCGTCCTCCTTTGGCGTATGGAGCAGAGGTAGGCTAGTTGGATATCGTTTCAATTCCTCTAAGGCGTGTTAGCATTTTGGAGTCTATTCGAAGTTTTTTCTCCTTTTGAGCAAGGAGAAGAAATGATGGCTCCTGTCGGACGATCTTGATATGAACCTGCCCAGAACTGCTATTCGCTCTGTCAGTCGTTGCACAGCCTTTACATTATTTATCATTGTAATTTCTTCGATGGCCTTGATTTTGCAGGGATTAATCTCGATTCCCCTGTTTGATACCATGAAGACCAGGAATTTACCCAAACTACTCCGAAGGCACATTTCTCGGGGTTGAGCTTCATGTTATAGCTTCTGAGGATGTCAAAAGTTTCCTGCAAATAAGTCAAATGTTCCTCTATGCATAGGGAGTAACTAGCATATCATCAATATACACTTCCATGGGTTTGCCTTCCATCAATAGGCACTGGTATGTAGCCCCTACATTTTTTGGCCCGAAGGGAATTACGTTGTAATAGTAGGTACCATATTTTGTGATGAATGAAGTCTTCTCCCTATCCTGGGGGTTCATCTGGATTTGATTATACCCTGAGTAGGCATCGAGAAAGGTGAGGTTCTAGTGGCCGGCCGTAGCATCGATCAGGCGATCGATGTTAGGCAAGGGGAACGAATCTTTGGGACACGCCTTATTTAAGTCTTTATAATCTACACACATTCTTAGCTTATTTTACTTTTTAGGTACCACCATTACATTGGCCAGCCATTCAACGTACTTTACCTCTCTAATGGACCTATTTTAAGAAGTTTTGTTACATCTTCTTTAATGAAGGTGTGTTTTACCTCATATTTTGGTCTTCTTTTCTGGTTCACCGGTTTAAACCTGGGATTGACACTCAGTTTGTGGGTGGTTTTATCCAGTGGAATCCTATTTTATCTTACGATCTGGGAGGCATTCGATCAAAATAGTCTGCTCCAGATCCTCGATTTTTGACTTATTTGCATCTGATTCTTTGAGGGCAACAAAAGTTTGAGGAGTGAAGAAATATTATTCGTCGTCCTCGGGGGTCTGTATGTTCTAAGGATGTTCCAAGGTCGGGTGTATGGGGGTCGGCACTGCACGGTAAACCGCAAACATTTCTTTCACCGCCCGCTATTCTCCATATATGGTCGTTATGCCATCCTTTTTGGGAAAGTTTATCACCTGGTGTAGGGTCGACGGTACTACCCTCATGTTATGTATCCAAGGCCTGCAAAACAATTCATTGTACCTCATGTCGCCACTGATGACTTGGAACTCGGTGTTCTAAACAGTGCCGGACTTGTCGACCAAAAGGGTAATCTCTCCTTTTGTTACTTCGCCAGTCATGTTGAAGCCATGGAGGACCCGAGAGGTAGGTATGACACGATTGAGCAGCCCGAGCTGTTCTACAACCTCGGAGCTGATTATGTTGGCCAAGCTAACTGGATCAACGAGCACACATTTAACTCGAGTGGTGCTCAAACGAAATGAGATCACTAGCGCGTCATTGTGCGGTTATCCTCCTCGCTGAATGCCAGGGTGTCTTTGTCCATGCGATATCGGGTCAGCCCTTCTTCAGCGGTGGATATTCTTGTCCGTTTGGTCATAGGTCCCTGGGGAATGTCATTCCCTCCAATACTCATATGGATGTCGTGCCGAAGAATCTTTTCTTTCGCCCAGATTGAGTTTTATGGTAGTATACCGACACCTAGAATAGCCATACCCTTCTCTATGTGGTTCTCGAGGTAGTTTTGTTTCGCCTTTGGTTACCGAGTTAGGCATTTCGACCTGAAATTGAAGACCTTTGACAAGAGAAGGTGTAAAAGATAACTTGCTTTGTGTAATGAAACCAACAGAAAAATAATCACTATTATTTTTATCCCCACGGTAGGCACCAAACTGTTTACCGTAAAAATAGTAACAACACTTAAATTTGTTGATGGGACTCTAAAAATATGTGATCTATTTTTATGCTAGTTGTTAAGCAGTTGATGCTAGATGTGAGACTTAGAAATGAAATAAAGGTTAAGGAGAGAGTGATAATCAAACCCATATGTTAACAATTGGGGCCTCGAGCTGATCGATCTGGGGGCCTCGAGGTCGATTTAAGAGCTCGGCTGCGAGCTATCGAGGATGATCGGGGTAGGTCTAACACTATAATATAATTAAATAAGGCTCTCTATGGCCACTAATAAGCATTAAATGAAGAACAAGAATGGAGATAATTAATGAGAGCAAAGAGAGCGTTCTTTTATATTTCGTGTGGAGCAGCTAAGCAACAGAACCTTAAAAATGACAAGGATCTCCTTTATATAGNATAGGGTTTTTGTTTTTGTAAGGTGCTTATTAGCGCGAGAGCCAGTTTTTCTAGATATGGGTATCTAGTTTCGACATCTCCTAGGGTCCGGCTTACATAATAAATAGAAAATTGCGTACCTTGTTTTTCCCGAACCAGCATGCCGCTTACCACTATATAGGTACAATGTTTCGTCCTCCTTTGGCGTATGGAGCAGAGGTAGGCTAGTTGGATATCGTTTCAATTCCTCTAAGGCGTGTTAGCATTTTGGAGTCTATTCGAAGTTTTTTCTCCTTTTGAGCAAGGAGAAGAAATGATGGCTCCTGTCGGACGATCTTGATATGAACCTGCCCAGAACTGCTATTCGCTCTGTCAGTCGTTGCACAGCCTTTACATTATTTATCATTGTAATTTCTTCGATGGCCTTGATTTTGCAGGGATTAATCTCGATTCCCCTGTTTGATACCATGAAGACCAGGAATTTACCCAAACTACTCCGAAGGCACATTTCTCGGGGTTGAGCTTCATGTTATAGCTTCTGAGGATGTCAAAAGTTTCCTGCAAATAAGTCAAATGTTCCTCTATGCATAGGGAGTAACTAGCATATCATCAATATACACTTCCATGGGTTTGCCTTCCATCAATAGGCACTGGTATGTAGCCCCTACATTTTTTGGCCCGAAGGGAATTACGTTGTAATAGTAGGTACCATATTTTGTGATGAATGAAGTCTTCTCCCTATCCTGGGGGTTCATCTGGATTTGATTATACCCTGAGTAGGCATCGAGAAAGGTGAGGTTCTAGTGGCCGGCCGTAGCATCGATCAGGCGATCGATGTTAGGCAAGGGGAACGAATCTTTGGGACACGCCTTATTTAAGTCTTTATAATCTACACACATTCTTAGCTTATTTTACTTTTTAGGTACCACCATTACATTGGCCAGCCATTCAACGTACTTTACCTCTCTAATGGACCTATTTTAAGAAGTT
>MU749395.1:0-16860 GCA_026770625.1 Nicotiana glauca | reverse complement strand
GAAGGGAATTCCTACATAGTACAAAATACATTAATTATAAAGACACAGAGATAGGACAGCTATACGATGCGGGCTCAGACTAGATTGACAGGCTTTGTCGGCTCTAGTCGTACCCTTTGGGAGCTCCCCTCTTTTCCAATATATCTGTTGATCTACACTGCCCCGACCTTGAGCATCACCAGCCATCGAGGGAGAGCCTCAGTCCAAGTCTCGATCCTCGGAGAGTATTTTCATGGGGCATCAAAATGACGGGGTAATTAGACCCTCCAATTTTGCCATATACAAAACTAGAAATAAATAGGACGAATGTACCTCAAGATGCTAGGTGAAAGTCCTCTCCCAAGAGATCCAAAATATCTCAATGAAAGAGTGTAAATGAGGAAAAATGGCCTACTAGGCCTCTTCTGCAGGAAGCAACAGCTTCTGCGGAAGCTTAGCCACTTATGCGGCTTCTGGCTTGTCTTGCCTTGGCCGCTTCTGTGAGAACACAACCGCCTCTACGGTCTCGCACATGCGGCTGACCAACCGCATGTGCGATTATGACAGAAGACTAGAGCTTCAGCTCATTCCCAAATTTTCCAACTTCACTCGAGTCTCGCCTGATTGGCGCTCGGGGACCCTGGGCCTCGTCTGAACATATCGATAAGTTTGAAATTATAAAACGGACTCGCTCGAACCCTCAAAATGCCGGAATCAATGCTAAATCTAAGAATCACCCCCTAAAACAAATTGAATCAAACTTATGAACTTCAAGTTCTTCAATTCACTTCTAATGTGCCGAAACACAGTTATACTACTTGGATTGACACCAAATTTTGCGGGCAATTCTTAAATGTTATATTGGACCTGTATCGGGCTCTAGAACCAACATACGGTCATGATAGAAATATGATCAAGCATTATTTAATTTCATTAAATCCTTACAATTTTAGTTTAACAATTTCTAACAAAAATTTATTACTCAGGCTAGGGACCTCGGAATTTAATTCCGGACATACGCGCAGGTCCCATTTTTTCTTAAGGACCCTCCGTGATCGTCAAAACACAAGTACGGGTCCGTTTACTAAAAATGTTGACCAAAGCTAAACTTATCCTTTTAAGAAAATCTTAGAGAATCAAGTGCATATTACAACTAGAACTCTTCCAAATCCCAAACCTACCATCCCCGTAGGTCATAAATTAGTTAAATCAAGGGTGGAAAGTCTTATTTAGGGGGATGGGATTATAAAAAGCAAAACGTCCACTCGGGTTGTTACATTAACATTTAAAACAAAAGTTTTTTTTAAAATAACAAATTAAGTAAGATCTCATGAAACCGAACCTGCTCTTTTCTCAGCAGAATACCGGCATATTAAATATATATAGTGTAGTGATAGAAATGATAAGTACAACAATACAAAATGGTAAAAATTTCCAAAATTCGATGCTACAAGTGCATGAGCAATCTACAGAATATACAAAACTAATACAACTACTGTTTGACAGATAATAGACATAAATAATAAACAAGATAGAGGAAGACTCCGGTGCTGCAGATCGTAGCAAGACAAGCAGCTCACCACTATGTAACGACCTGGCCGGTCATTTTATTTTTTCAGAACTTCGTTACCCTAAAGGAGGCTTGGACAATATTGGTGAAGTCATATTGAAAAATTGCTGACATAAAGAAGGAGAAGCTACAAGAACTTAGAAGTCAATTTGAATTAGCTTACATGAGACCAACAGAGTCTGTGAAAGAATATTTTACAAGAATTGAAGAAATAGTTAATGTCTAAGGACCAATGGACAAGTATTGAAAGAATTTAAAATTGTTGAAAAAATATTCCAGTCTCTTAGTTTAAAGTTTAATAACAAAAACGTTATTCTTGAGGCTATTAATGATCTTAGAACTCTCATACTTGATGATTTAGAAGGTGAATTGGTGATATATGGGATATCACTGAATCAACAGAAAGATGAGACATTGGAGGAGGCATCACAAGAAAAGAATTATCAACCAAAAGAAAAAGAAGACGTATCAAAGATGACGAAAATAAATAAAGAAGGCCAAAATTCAGAAACAGAAGAGAAAAGAAGAGAAGGTACATGTAATTTTTATTTTGATAGAAATTGTATTGAATGCGAAGGGAAGTCAATAATATTCAAATTGATCTGCCAAAAATTTCTCTGGTTGTTAAAAAGGAAGACTTGGTGGCAAGGGACGTTCGTCCAAAAGAGGTTGGTGTTTCACTAGAACAATTATTTGATGGTATTGAAGATTAACCTAGTAATGAAAGAAGCAAGATAGTCCATCAAGAGAATGTTTCCATCGATCTGCCCAGTATTGAGACAAAAATAACTCGAGATCTAGAACCACAACAACGTATGATTATAGATATTGCAGATGCAATAAAATTTTGTGCCATTGTTCGAGAGTGCATGTTTCAAGCAAGAGGAAATGTTTATTGGTGGCATTACTCTACTACCTAAAGAATGAAAAATTGGAGTTGAATAGGTGTACAAGTCCAACTACAAGGCAATTAGAGAAGTAGATAATTTCAAAGTAAAGGAAAAATATGTTGATGATATTTTGAAGGAATTTATGATGGTTAAAGAGAAATCATATATGGCCAATATTGAAGGAAAGTTGAAGTTAACTAAAGATGATACTCGCGACTTTGTTGATGCTAAATATTTTAGTAATTGGTGGAGAGTCTAAGGTACTTGTCTTCTACAAGGCTTTATGTTACTCATGGTATGATCAAGTTTGAAGATCTTGGTTCAAGGGAGGTTGTTGAAAATTAAACTAAGATTAATTAGTATTCCTAAGTTATCTAGATTTGATATTTGATAGTTTATTTAATTCATATCTAGTTAGGTTTTGTTTACCTATTTCAAGTTGGTATATGTTTTTGGTTTTAAAGTATTATAAATAGGGGTGCTACTATATATTTTCTATTATAGAGTGGTAACTACGATGTAGAAAGATTCTAGAGTTTATAAATTGTAAAAAATATTGTGTTTTTATTAAGGGGTGTGAATGGGAAAGGGAAGAGGCACCTCTTAGATTGTACCTCTTCATCTCACCCTTTCTTTGTCTATAAACTAGAGGCTTGGCCTCATATTTTATAGATGGAAAATCTGAAATTTTCTCCTCTCTTTTCTACATTGTTGCTTCATTTTTTCAAAATAAATAAAGTGTCAAGTGTGATTTGCTCCGTTTGTTGAGTTCGTTGAAGTTCTGTAATTTTCATTGCCAGTATTACAGAATAGTTCTTTTCATTATATCCCGGGAGGAAGTAATCCATAACCTTGGACAACAATGAGGGAACTAAATTTCTTAAGGACAAACAAGTAACTTGTGGGCTCGAAATTATTTTACGATTTATTTACTGATTTTAAACACAGATAACCAACAAGCATAAGAAATTTAAATTTATTTTCTTTGTTCATATCAACATCTATTGGAAACTAACCGAAAATAGCAAAAAGAAGAAATTTTGTGGTTGCGATGGGAGTTTGATTTCAATTGGAAATATGACTGCCGATGTCACTTGGGAAACAAGCGGGTTTTCTGGTTGTTACCAGTAATAATGAAGTTCATGGCAAAGCCATCAATTCTTTATTCTTCTATATTCATATTTTGGGGTGTCAAAGTATAAGTGTTGTTGAATTATTGAAGTGGAGTCGGAATTTTTTTTTCCTCTGAAAAGAAAGGAAATTATGAGAGAATGATTACACCACTTCTTTAAAGGGTGCATTTCTACATATTTGAAAGAAGAAAATTTGCATTTCAGTAAAAGTGCAATCACTGATTCATTATGGGAAAGGATTTGGTGTTGGCCTTCGTGACCATTGTCGAATTCTGGTTGACATATTGCTTTTGTAATTATGAAATTTTGCAAAATATGCACTAATAGTGATATTGAAGTTTGAGTCACTGGTTGTATACAGTATTTCTAGTTACTTGAGAAGAGATCACTACGTAGCGGTGTTAGACTATGAAAGGCTGTCTTCAGACCTGTCAAATGACATGGCTTTTCTCGGACTGAAAGAATTTTATGTCAAAGTACTTGGAGAAAGCCGAACCATTTGACGATAAAATGGAAAATTCGAGTAGTTGTCAAGAGAAGTGACTACAAATTAGGGTAGAAAGTGAATAGTACACATCACTCTCGATAAAGCAGAGAGTGACTCCATATCGGGTTCTACTTTTCTTACTATACCTAAGAGAGTGACTCCATATCGGGTTCTACTTTTCTTACTATACCTAATTTAATTAGTTTTTCTTTTACCCTATATGATTTATGAAATTCAGTTTCTACAAATATTAGGATAGATCCTTATTATGTGATGATCTCAAAATATATCCTATGCGCATGCTAGGATTAGGAATAACATATTATTGAATGAAAAATTGTTATTCGATATAAAGTTATTAGCATGCATGAAATTATGTGAAAGATTATTTTCAAGAATGTAAGATGTAAGTTATGCTTACATTAATATTTGAAAATTATTATTAGATCGTGAGGATGATATTTTATATGTCATAACCCAATTTTATTATAGGTCATGATGGAGCCCTACACCGTTGTCAAACAAGTCAACCCGAAGATATTAGTGATTTCTCATTTACTTTACCAAAACAATTCTAGCATTTTCTTAACTTGAATATAAAACAAGTGATACGTAGCAACTTAAAATAATAGATATACAACCCAAAAGAATAGTCTACCAATATGTGTGCCAGGAACTAGTGTCACAAGTACTATGGCGACTAGTAGAATGTACAAAATATCACTATCCTACTGCCCGAAACAGGATAAACAGTACACAAATAATAACAAAAGAAGAGAACTCTAGTATGCTGCTGAACGACTCAAGAGGGGGAAGCTCACCATGAGATCTTGATCAGGAATCAGGAACGCGTGCCGGGGGGGAGGGGGTAACTAGATGCACCTGCGTCAAATCCAGTACAATTAAGTATACAGGCATAGTATGAGTACATAAATAACATGTACCCATCAAGTATCCAGTCTAACCTCGAAGAAGTAGTAATGAGGGATCGGCTTGACATTTACTACGGTCAATATCAATCATAATTAAAGATTTCACTAAGCATGGATAATACAGACATAATGGCAAACTCAGAATTTAAAGAGGATAATATATCAGTTTCAGTCATGTCTTATAATAGTTGCACTCCAAGGCATTTAATAGAGTAGGTCATGGATAAGATTTCACATAAATATCATGCGCACATTATGCCGAGGTCGTACAACCCGATCCAATATAAAAAAAATTATGTACTGGCAGAGGGTCGAATGGCGCGAACCATAGATGTATCTATTTCTACTAAAGGCGATCAATCTGATCCATAAATATCAATTATGATCAAAAAGGCACATAAAGGCACATTCATAGCCAAATAAATTTATACAAGTTCTCAAGTAACTGCATACGTTCGTATATATTTATTTTCAAATCCTAACATGTCCTAAGTGATCTCATCTGCATGTAAGAATATAAGCATTTGCAAGTATGACATGATACGGGTCCTAAACTAGCCGGATAATTAGCATAATAGTAGCTACACGCGGATTCTCGTTACCACACAAGTACGTAGGCCCCACAAACAATCACATACATTTATTAGATTCACTTAGTGGTTTATTTCCCTCTTACGAGGTTAGAAAGGAGACTCGCCTCGCTCCAAAGCTTTTTCTGAATATCAAGAATGTGCTCATACCCTCAATTGGGAGCGAAATGATCAAAAACTAATTAAACGAGGTAAGAACAAGTCAATACAAGCTCAAGAGTTCATATTCTAACTATTAAAGTAATTCTCCAATCCTAAATACAAGTTTCCTAAAATCCATCCCCGAGACCACGTGCCCGGATTTTGAAAAATTTTGAGAGAAGTTGTTACCCATAACCTAAGGATCAATAATATATTATTTTTACTTTATTTCATAATAAATTTCGTGGTTAAATCTTATTTTTATCAAAACCCTAGGTTTTACTCTAATCTCATTATTTTTCACTAATGTTTGTGTAACATCTACCCAAAACCCATGTATTAAACTCATATTATGTATAAATAACTTACCTCACAATGCTAGGTTAAAATCTCTTCTTTGGAATCTCCCAAATCACCCAAACAGTGAAGGAAATGTGTCAAAAATGACACATTCCCGTATTAAATAAAGGTGTTGCCTTCAGCAATTTTTGCTCCTATGGTTAGAGGACCGTATTTGCTGTCTCGCTTCTGCGAGGGATCATCTGCAACTGCGGAGTTGGTCTGGGCTAGCTGGGACTGCTTCTGCGGTCTGGGGGCCGCTCCTGTTGTATCACTTCTGCACAAAAGGGGTTGCATCTGCAATTCCTGGGCTCCTCCCCCTTGGCCGCACCTGCGAGGGCTCGACCGCTTCTTCGGTCTTGCACCTGCGGCTAACCAACCGCAGGTGCAGTTATGACAGATACCTGGAGCTTCAACTCATTCCAAAATTTCCAACTTCAATCGAGCCTCGTCCGATTGACGCTCGGGGAACCTGGGCCCGCGTCCGAACATACCAACAAGTTTTAAATTATAAAACGGACTCGATCAAACCCTCGAAACACCTGAAACAACGCTAAATCTAAGAATCACCCCCTAAAACCATTTGAATCAAACTTATGAACTTCAAGTTCTTTAATTTACTTCCAATGCGACGAAATACGCTTGCACTACTCGGATTGATGAAAAATTTTGCGTGCAAGTCTTAAATGGCTATACAGAACTATTCTCGATCTTGGAACTCTATTTGGACCTCGATAACACAAAGCCCCACTTGAAACAAAATATTTAAGAACTTCAAAATCCTTAAGGAATCAACTTTCGGTATGAGGCGCTAAAATGCTCCCCGGTCATCCAAAACCCGATCTGGACATATGCCCAAGTTCGAAATAATCATACGAACCTGTTGGAATTTTCAAATTTGAATTTCGAGGTCGTTTACTCAAAACGTTGACCGAAGTCAAACTTGGCCTTTTAAGCCAATGTTAAGGAACCAAGTATTCAGATTTCAACCCAAACTTTTCTCAAATCCCAAACCAACCATTCCCGCAAGTCATAAATTAATAAAATCAAGTACGGGAAGTCTTATCTAGGGGAACAGGGTTCTAAAAATCAAAACGACTAGTCGGGTCGTTATATTCTCTACCTTATAAACAAACGTTCATCCTCGAACAGGTTTAGATTCATCCCTGAGGTGCCGAATAAGCATGGATATCTGCTCTGCATGTCCTCCTCAGACTCCCAGGTAGCATCTTCGACTGGTTGGCCCCACCACTGGACCTTCATCGCACAAATCTTCTTGGATATCAACTCGCAATCATGTCTATCAGTAATGGCAGCTGGCTCCTTCTCATAACCCCAGACTCTCATCCAGCTGAATAGTACTGAAGTCTAACACATGGGACAAGTTGGCGTGATAGTTCTAGAACATAGATACGTCAAAAACTGGATGAACTCCCAATAAGCTGGGAGGTAAAGAAAGCTCGTAAGCAACCTCCCCAACTCGCCTTAACACCTCAAATGGGCCAATAAATCTTGGGCTCAACTTCCTCTTCTTCCCGAATCTCATAATACCCTTCATTGGAGAGACTTTCAAGAGAATCTTCTCGCCGACCATGAATGATACATTGCGCACCTTCTGATCCGTGTAACTTTTATGTCTGGACTAAGCTATGCGGAGCCTTTCCTGAATAAACTTTATCTTTTCTAAGGCATCATTCACCAAAATCTGTACCATACAACTTAGCCTCACCGGGCTCAAACCAACCGATAGGAGAATGAAATCTCCAGTCGTACAAGGCCTCAAATGGAACCATCTCGATGCTGGACTGATAACTGTTGTTGTAAGAAAACTCGGCTAACGAAAAGAACTAATCCCACTGTCCAAATTCAATCACACATTCCCTAAGCATGTCCTCCAAAATCTGAACGGTTCGCTCTGATTGTCCGTCAGTCTAAGGATGGAATGCTGTGCTGAGCTCCACACGAGTCCCCAAGTCACTTTGAACAGCTCTCCAGAAATAATAAGTGAACTTAGGGCCTCTACCAGATATGATAGAAATGGGCACATCGTACAACCAAAATATCTCCCGAATGCAGATCTGTGCCAACCTATCTGAAGAATAAGTAGTCACCACTGGAATAAAGTGGGCCAACTTGTTCAACCTATCGACAATGACCCAAGCCGCATCAAACTTCCGCAATATCCGTGGCAACCTAACTACGAAGTCTATAGTAATGCGCTCCCACTTCCACTCAGGTATAAGCATCTGCTGCAATAGTCTACCTGGCCTCTGGTGCTCATACTTAACCTGCTGACAATTCAAACACCGAGACACATACCCAACTATATCTTTCTTCATTCGTCGCCACCAATAATGCTGTCTCACGTCGCAATACATATTTGTAGCACCAGGACGAATGGAATACTGTGAGTTGTGTGCCTCATCTAGAATCCTCTCCCTCAGGTTATCAATATTAGGAACACATAGGGGACCCTAGAGTCGCAAAACACCATCCTCTCCAATAGAAACCTCCTTGGCACTATCCCGTAGCATCGTCTCTTCGAAAACTGCCAAATGCGTATCATCAAATTGCCGAGCCTTGATCTGCCCCAAAATTGAAGACTAAGCAACAACACATGCAAGGACTCGGCTGGGCTCTGAGATGTCCAACCTTACAAGTCTATTAGCAAAGGACTGAATGTCTAATGCTAGTGGCCTCTGCTGCGTTGAAATGAATGCCAAGCTACCCATACTCTCTTCTTTCCTACTCAAGGCATCTACGACCACATGTTCCTTGCCAGATGGTGAAGAATGGTGATGTCATAATCCTTTAGTAACTCAAGCCATCCATGCTACCTCAAATTAAGGTCCCTCTACTTGAACAAATGATGCAAGCTGCGATAATCAGTGTAAACCTCATAGGACACTCCATACAGGTAATGCCTACATATCTTAAGAGCATGAGCAATTGCTACTAACTCTAAGTCATGCACAGGGTAGTTCTTCTTATAAATCTTTAGTTGGCATAACGCATATACAATAACTCACCGATCCTGTATCAGCGCACATCCCAAGTCAACGAGTCAAGAGTCATAATATACCGTATACATCCCTGAACCAGAAGGCAATACAAGAACTAGTGTTGTAGTCAAAGACGTCTTGAGCTTTTAAAAGTTTATCTCACAATCATCGGACCAACGGAAAGGAGCACTCTTCTGGGCTAATCTAGTTAGAGGTGATTCTATAGATGAAAAGCTCTACACGAATCGACGGTAATAACCTACTAACCCTAGGAAACTCTTGATCTCGATCACTAAAGTAGCACATGGCCATCTCTGAACTGTCTCAATCTTCTTGGGATCCACGTTAATACCCTATCCTAACACAATATGCCCCAACAATGCCACTGACTCTAGCCGAAACTCAAACTTGGAGAACTTAACATATAGCTTATGATCTTGCAAGGTCTGAAGCACCACGCTCAAATGCTGCTCGTGCTCTCCCTAGCTACGTGACTATATTAAGATATCATCAATGAAGACGATAACAAAGGAATCAATATAAGGTCTGAACAACCTGTTGATCAAGTCCATAATCGTTGCTGGGGCATTAGTCAAGCCAAAGGACATCACCGGAAACTCATAATGACCATATCTAGTATAGAAAGCGGTCTTCGGAACATCTGAGTCCCGTGTCTTCAACTGATGTTACCATAATCTCAAGTCAATCTTAAAGAACACCCTAGAACCCTAAAAATGGTCAAACAAATCATCAATACGTGCCAACGGGTACTTGTCCTTAATGGTAGCCTTGTTCAACTGGCGGTAATCAATGCACATCTGCATGGTCCCATCCTTCTTCTTTATAAACAACACTAGTGCACCCCAAGGTGACACACTTGGTCTAACAAAACCCTTTGCTAACAACTCCTCAAGTTGCTCCTTCAACTCCTTCAACTCTTTCGGAGCCATACGGTAAGGTGGAATAGATATAGGCTAGGTACCTGGAGCCAAATCAATACAAAAATCAGTATCACGATCCGGTGGCATGCTTGGAAGGTCAGAAGGAAACACATTGGCTAACTCTCAGACTACTAGAACTGAATCAATCTTTGGAGACTCTACGGTGGTGTCCCAAACATAAGCTAGACATGCCAAATAGCCCTTCTCGACCATATGGCGAGCCTTCAGAAAAGAGATAACCCAACTAGATGTATTAACTGAGGAACCCTTCCATTCCAACCTTGGCAAATCTGGCATTGCTAATGAAATAGTCTTGGCATGTCAATTTAGGACGACGTGATAAGGGGATAACCAATCCATGCCCAGGATGACCTCAATGTTGGTCATATCAAGTAACAAATTATCTGCTCTAGTCTCAAAACCATAGAATGTGACCACACAGGACTGGTAGATCAGATCCACAACCACAGAATCGTCCACATGTGTGGACACGTAAACGAGAGTACCCAAGGGATCATGAGGAATATACAGGAAATGAGCAAACAGAGATGACACATATGAATAGGTAGACCCTAGATCAAATAGCACTGAAGCATCCCTACCGCGGACGGAAATAATACATGTGATAACAACATCTAAGGCCAATGCATTCGGTCTAGCCGAAATGGTGTAGAATCTGGCTGGAGCACCGGTTGGGTGGCCTCCACCTGACTAACAATAGCTGGTTGACCTCTCCCTGACTGGCCTCTACCTCTAGGACGGTCCTGTCCCCCGCCTCTAGGTGGCTGGGTAACTGGTGCTGTAATCATGGGTTGCTGACTCTGCTGTATTACCTTGCCCCAAAGCCTGGGGCAGTATCTCCTCATATGACCAAGGTCTCCGCACTCAAAATAATCCTGTGGTGCGGTGACCTGCTTCCCTAATGGCTGAACCTAATGGCCTATAGACCCACTAAAAGAAGCCTGAATAGCTGGTGGATGGTATGAACTCTCTAGTATAGCACTAAAATATGAACTACAAGAACCTTGGAGCCCTGAATACCCACTAGAGGAACCCTGAATAGCTGGCGGGCGGTAAGAACTCTCTGGTATGGTACTAAAATAGGGGCACACTGGAGAACCTCAAGGAGGTAGTGGTGCTGAATATGGGGGCTTTCTAGGCTAACCCCTCCCAGACTGACCTCTGCCACTAGCCATGGCACCTCCTAACTCTCCGGATAATCTAGCCCTCTTATCTTGCTGAATTTTCTCCCTACCTCTCGTATAGTAGCCCTCAATCCTCTAAGCTATCTCCACCACTATTTGATAAGGAGTCCACATCTCCACCTCTCGGGCCATGTTGGCCCTAATTCCAGAATGCGACCATGCAACGAACCTCTGCACCCGCTCTACGTCAGTAGGAAGTATCACCAATGCATGGCGTGATAACTCAGAAAACCTCGCCTCATAATCGGTCACTGACATCTGACCCTACTTAAGATGCTCAAAGTGATACCAAAGCTCTTCCCTCTTAGAGAGTGGGATATACCTGTCTTGGAATAATTGTGTGAACTGACCCCAAGTGATGGAAGGATAACCTGATGGCCTGCCAAGAACGTAAGACTGCCACCATCTATGGGCCATGCCCTCCAGCTGGAAAGTAGTGAAGTCAACCCCATGAGACTCCAATATCCTCATGTTGTGCTGTCTGTCCCTACACCTATCAATTAAATCCTGAGCATCCTCATGACGCTCACCCCCGAAGATAGGAAGTTGTAGCCTAGTCCATCTGTCCAGTAACTTCTGCGGATTACCATCCGCAGCTGGCCTGAACTCGGGTACCACTGCAGCAACTAGCGGAGCCCTATCTGCAAATAGTGCACTCAGAGTCTGATAAACTTAGCTACATGACTAGGAGCCTGAGCAGTAGGGGCCTATGCTCCCCCTCCCGCCTAGGATGTAGCTGGATCCGCTGGAGTTATCCTGAGTCATAGTATCTATGAACCGCAACATATAGCCCATGACCTCCTGGAAATCTGGTGCTGTCATGAAGTCCTTTGGGGTAGGATCAACTACGGACACCTCACCCTGCTCCTCAATGATAGGATCAGCTGGAGGATCCACTGGTGGTGCTATAGGAACAACTTTGGGGTGCCCTCATCTCCTACCTCGGGCCGGTGCCCTCCCCCGATCTCTGCCTCAAACTCGAGCAATGGGGGGAGCAGCTCCTCCTGATTTTGGAACATCTTTCGTGCACATCCTCACCATCTATGAGTTAATAGAAGAAGGAAATTTAGTATACCAACCACTGCAGGATAGAAATAAATAACGAGTAGTTCCCTAACACCCTATAACCTCTCGAAGATAAATACAAACGACTCCATACCAATCCACAAGACTCTATTAGGTTTATCCATGACTTGTGAGACCTACGTAAACCTAGTGCTCTGATACTATGTTGTCATGACCCAATTTCATTATAGGTCATGATGGTACCCAACACTGTTATCAGGAAAGCCAACCCGAAGATATTAGTGAGTTTCCATTTACTTTACCAAAATAATTCCAGCATTTTCTTAACTTGAATATAAAATAAGTGATAAGTAGCAACTTAAAATAATAGATATATAACCCAAAAGAATAGTTTACCAATGTGTGTGTCAAGAACTAGTGTCACAAGTACTAGGGTGACTAGTAGAATATACAAAATATCACTATCCTACTCCCGAAACAGGATAGACAGTACACAATAACAACAAAAGAAGAGAACTCCGATATGCTGCTTAATGACTCTGGAGGGGGCAGCTCACCGTAAGATCTCGATCAGGAATCAGGAACGTGTGCCGAAGGGGTAACTAGAGGCACCTACCTCAGATCCTGTACAATTAAATGTAGAAGCGTAATATAAGTACATAAATAACATGTACCCAGCAAGTATCCAGTCTAACCTCAAAAAGTAGTGGCGAGGGGTCGACTTGACACTTACTAAGGTCAATATCAATCATAATTAAAGATTTCACTAAGCAGGGATAATACAGACATAATGGCAAACTCAGAATTTAAAGAGGACAATATATCAGTTTTAGTCATATTTTATAATAGTTGCACTCCAAGGCATTTAACAGAGTAAGTCATGGATAATATTGCACATAAATATCATGCGCACATTATGCCGAGGTCGTACGGTCAGGTCCAACATAAAAGAAACTATGCACTGCTAGAGGGTCGAATGGCGCGAACCATAGATGCATCTATTTCTAATCGAGGCGATCAACCCGATCCACAAATATCAATTATTATCAATAAGGCATATAAAGGCGCATTCATAGTCAAATAAATTCGTAGGAGTTCTCAAGTAAGTGCATACGTTCGTATATATCTATTTTCAAACCCTAACATGTCCTAAATGATCTCATCAGCATGTAAGAATATAAGCATTTGCAAGTATGGCATGATACGGGTCCTAAACTACCAGGACAATTAGCATAATAGTTTCTACGCACGGACTCTCGTCCCCAAGCACGTACGTAGCCCCCACAAACAAACACATACATTTATTAGATTCACTTAGGGGTTTATTTTCCTCTAACGAGGTTAGAAATGAGACTCACTTCTCTCCAAAGCTTACTCCCAATATCAAGAACGTGCACAAACCCTCAATTGGGAGCTGAACAATCCAAAACTAATAAAACGGGATAGGAACTAGTCAATATAAGCTCAAGCGTTAATAAATTAACTATTTAAAGTAAATCCCCAATCCTAAATACAAGTTTCCTAAAATACATCATCAGGACCATGTGCCCGAATTTCGGATATTTTTTAGGGAAGTTGTTACCCATAACCTAAGGATCAAGAATATATGATGTTTCCTTTATTCCATAACAAATTTCATGGTTAAATCTTATTTTTATCAAAACCCTAGGTTTTACACTTATCCCATGATATTTCACTTATCTTTGTGTGTTAATCTACCCAAATCCCATGAATTAAACTCACGTTAAGTAGAAATAATTTACCTCACAATGCTAGGTTGAAATCCCCTATTTGGAAACTCCCAAATTGCCCAAGAATAAAACTTGTCAAAAATGACACATTCCCATATTAAATGAAGGCAGTGCCTTCAGCGATTTTCACAACTGCAGTCTCGCTTCTGCAAGAGATCGTCCGCATCTGCGGAGTTGAGCTGGGCTGGCTGGGACCGCTCCTATGGTAACGCTTCTGTGCAAGAAGAGTCGCATCTGTGATTCCAGGGCTCCTCCCCCTTGGCCGCACCTGCGAGGGCTTGACAACTTCTGTGGTTTCGCACCTACGGCTGACCAACCATAGGTGTGTTTATGACAGATACCACGAGCTTCAGCTCCTTCCAAATTTTCCAACTTCACTCGGGCCTCGTCCGATTGACGCTCGGGGCATCAGAGCCCCCCGCGAACATAATGACAAGCTTGAAATCATAAAACGGACTTGATCAAACCCTCGGAACGCCCAAAACAAAGCTAAATCTAAGAATCACCCCCTAAAACCATTTGAATCAAACTTGAACTTCAAGTTCTTCAATTTACTTCAATGCGACGAAACATGCTTACACTACTCGGATTGATGCCAAATTTTGCGTGCAAGTAAATGGCAATACAGAACTATTCTCGGCCTTGGAACTCCGTTCGGACCTTGATAACACAAAACCCCATTCCAAACCAAATATTTAAGAACTTCAAAATCCTTAAGGAATCAACTTTCGCTAGTAGGCGCCAAAACGTTCCTGGGTCATCCAAAACCCGATCTGGACATATGCCCAAGTTCGAATCATACAAACTTGTTGGAATCTTCAAATCTGGATTCCGAGGTCGTTTACTCAAAATGTTAACCAAAGTAAAACTTGGTCTTTTACGCCAACCTTAAGGAACCATGTGTTCCGATTTCTACCCAAACCCCAAACCAACCATTCCCACAAGTTATAAATTAGTAAAAGCAAGTACAAGAAGTCTTATCTAGGGGAACGGGGTTCTAAAAAGAAAAATAAAGAGTCGGGTCGTTACATTATATATATATATTTGTTTAGGTCAATAATGATATACATACATTAGTTTGATAATAATTATATCAAACTGTTGAAATGCTTAGGGGTATAATGGTTTAGATGCAAAGCTATTTGAAAAGTAAATTAAATATTTGTGATTTTCTACCCCTATTTTAAAAAATAAAATTTTCGTGATTTTCTACTCCTGCTTCGAGATCAAAATCCGCGTGACCTTCTGCTCGTTCAATGAGATTAAAGTCTTCGTGACTTTCTACACGTTTGCCAGAGATTAAAGTCTTAGTGAGTTTCTATTCGTTTAGGAGATTAAAATCTTATTGATTTTTACTGTAATTTATTATTTGGTTTGAAGATTAAAAACTTCATTGTTTATAAATTTGATTGTGTCACATATTACTCGATTTGAAGATTAAAAGAAATTTCACCGTTTATTAGATCCGATATCAGATATTACTCAGTTAGAAGATTAAAAACTTCACCATTTATTCTGGCACTATCGTGACACAAATAGCAGCTCTTGTGGTTGACTTTACAAAGTAATAGGGGAAGCAAATATGAATCTCCTTTAGAAAAAAATATGTTTGGAATATAATATCATTCAACAAACGATCGCCATGAACTCACCACAATCTAGTAAAATAGCGAAAAGGAAGAATAAAACGTCAAAGGAGATGATGAATGTCTTGTTGATAAGTTTTCGTTTACCCCAAGACTTGTGGGGGAGGGGGGAAGTTATTCTTATAGCTAACCGAATACATAGTCGAGTTCCCCAGAGCAAGACGTAATCTATTCCATATGAGAAATAGAACGGAACAAAACCCAACTTAAATATTTTAAAGTGTGGGGGTGCTTAGCTAAAGTGCAAGTTTCTAAAAACAAAAGGGTAAAGATCGGACCGAAAATTATTAATTCTGTTTTCATAAGATATGTAACAAATAGTAAGGCATATAGTTTTCTTATTCATAAATTGGAAAATCCTGACATTCATATTAGTACAGTAATCGAATTAGATAATGCTGAATTCTTTGAAAATATTTATCCGTGTAAAAAAGAATGTGAGTCATCTAGTGAAAATCTAAGCGAACTCGGAAAAAAGCAAAGGAAGGTAAACCCATTGAGGTGAATCCAAGACGTAGTAAATGTCAAAGGACAACTACTTCCTTTGGACTAGATTTTCTGACATTCTTGTTGGAAAGCGAGCCTCGAACATTTAAAGAAGCAATGTCTTGGTCGAAAGCACAATGTTAGAAAGAGGTAGTCAATAGTGAGATAGAACCCATATTCAGTAATTATACTTCGGAATTGGTTGATCTTCCTCCAGAAAATAAACCTTTGGGTTCTAAGTGAATATTCAGAAGAAAAATGAAAGCTGATGGTATTATTGACAAATATAAGGAAAGGTTAATTGCTAAAGGATTACGACAACAAGAAGGTCTTGATTACTTTGATACATACTCACCCTTAACGATAATTACATCTATTCAAATGGTAATAGAGTTAGCCACCGTGTATGGCCTTGAAATCCATTAGATGGACGTAAAATACAGCCTTCTTAAATAGAGATTTGGAGGAAGAAATTTTTATGGAATAACCTGAAGAGTTCGTGGTTCCTGGAAAAAGAAAGAACGTGTGTCAACTTGTTAAGCCACTTTACAGACTAAAACAAGCGCCCAAACAATGACATGCGAGATTTGACCAAATAATATTTATCAAATGGTTTGAAAATTAATGAGTGTAAACAAATGTATTTGCGTTAAGAATACTCCAAATCATATAGTCATTATCTGATTATATGTGGATGATATGTTGATGAAATATTTAAAATATGGGGGCTTTTAGCTTATGC
>MU749393.1:0-15421 GCA_026770625.1 Nicotiana glauca | reverse complement strand
GACGGTCCAAAATTGATCCTCAAAGCTTAATACAAAAATTACCCAAAAACATAATAAACCTAAATATACTCTTACATATTACCCCTTCCTGTAACGCCAACCCCGCCGACCACCGCCCCGCCGCCCGCCGGAATTCGCCCACGGCGGCGGCGGGTCTCCATATCCGGCCAAACAAACATCAAAATATTCTCCGTCTCTACCTCTATCCAAATCACCCATTAGTTATCCCCAAATCCCACCACAACTCTCTAAATCTTCAAAACCCTAGCGCCGCCACCACCACCTACGGCGGCGCCGCCACCTCAAACGCCATCAAACTCACACCCTCCTACCTTCTTGACAATCCTATCACGAATCCACCCTCACATCCTCTTAAAACTCATTGGAGGTCGCCCAATGATTGGTTCTGTCATCGTTAAATCAAGATTCAAAAGTTCGTCCATTCACCGGTCCAAAATCCGCCCTTTCTATGGTTCGTTTGCTTTGAGAAGATTTACGGGTCAGTTGGCTTTTAGGTAAGAATTCCTTTTACTTTGTTAATTTTCCTTCTTCTTTTTCTTCATTCAAATTACCTGATTCTGATGACAAGTTTGGTCGAGTTTAATATGGTTCTTATGCCTTAGTTAACTCAATTTATTAACTTTCTTTTCTTGTCGGCCCTCTGAAATTAATTTCTTCTCTTGATTGTTTTTTTTTGTATTGCATTATGATTCTGATATTATTGAAACATGAAATGAATCCTATTTTAGCTTAAATTTGTAGTTTAAATTTAGGGTTAGAATTTAATCCGTGTTAATTTCTGTTTCCAGTTTGGTCTAATGTTGATTCATTCTAGTTAGTTTTAATTGGGGAATTGATCCTGTTACTGATGAACTGATTCTGTTAATTGGGAATTGATCCTGTTAAAGTTCTACTAGTTTATAGTTAGTGCAATTTAGCCTTAGCTGTTTAGTTGATTAGTAGTTGAGTTTGGTTATAGCTACTTTTAGTAATCATGGTCAGTCTACAATAATAAAAAATAAAGCAGAAGAAAAACAGAGTAAGGATTAACAGTAATTGGTTAAAAGATGTAAGGGCAGTTTGGGTATAGAAAATGGTATAAAGGTATTAAGCCTTATGAAGTAAGGGTAATAAAGGTAAAAAAAAGGGTAGTTTGGCTAAATATTAAAAGGAAGTGCGGGTAGAATTGGAATTTTCAAGGAAAAGGAACATGGTAGAAGCAACTAGAATATTCTAGAATGAGTTTCAATGCAAGTTTTAACAAAATAAGTGTAGTAACTTGTTTAACAAGTCAGGAAAAGGGGGACTAATTTGAAAATATTGATTTTAAATTTCTCTCCAATTTCAAAGTCTATAAATAGGCAATTTCAGCCTTAATTCATAAGTTTTAGCACCCTAAAAAAATTCCCCAAAAAAATATATTCATAGCTCCAGATCTGAAATTAGTATTTTTCAGGTTTCAATTTCTTCTTCCAGATCTGGATTTCCTTCAAAAAATAAAAAAAAAAGCATTACAAAATCAGTAGAAAATTAAAGTCACTGTTTCATTGATGATTTTCAATCAAGTGGCCCCAAATTTTGACTCGGTTTGAGCTATTGGAAGTCAGATGTTTATTAGCTTCAATTTTGAATGAGTTTGAATTAAAATTAGGTCATTCTGATCATTTAAATGATGTGGTATTGGTTGCTGAAATTCTGAGTGATATTTGAAGAAAGTTGAGGTTTTAAAATTTCTTTTTACTGTGGAAATCGAACTGTTGCATTGTTGTTGCTGTATTTTCGCTGCTGTGATTGTCAACTGACCTTTATAAAGGATGATCTCATTTGTTCATCATTACAGGTACAACTCTGTAATTCCAGCAAGTATGCATTTGTAACTACGAGCTTGAATATATGAGGATCTGATTTGAAGTTTAAATATAATTCATGTTTTTCAATAGTTGAGTATTGGAATAGTTAGTCCGTTAGCTCTGTTTTCTGTTTATGTGTAAGATGTCGCATGTTTGGTTTGGTTTTGTATCTATCGAACTGGATAAACTGTAAACTGTAAGTGTAGGGACTTTTAATTAGTTTCGGTTAGTTTGAATGTCAGTTTTGTATAGATTAATCTGAACTTAGAATTTTAACTGAAACAGGAAATAGCTTCGAAATTTGTATATAGTAAACGAATAAGTTGAGAATTAGTTTTTGAGCTTCAGTCATATTCACAGTAGCTTAGTTTTAAATTCGTGAATCATGTGCATTGTGATTGTAATAATTTTAGCTAGAACTAAAAATAGTTAGTATGATATACATTAACATAATCACTTTCACATCCTATTCTCACCTTATAAATACTGAAATCTAAATAAGAAATCCAGTAAGAACAATAGTTGGAACATGAAATTGAATATCAGTGACCTAAGTTTTATTAGTTTGATATAATTAGACGTTATTTCCCTATTACCATTGCTGGACGCCTGAAACGTTAGGATCTATCCGGTTTTGCAGACAGATTTTAGATTGGGCCTTGATTGCTATTACAAATGGCCCAGGTAGCCTTTTATATTGTGATATCCCTCATGAGTCATTTTAAGGCCCAATGTAGTTGAAGGATTAAATGAAGTATGTTTGTGGACCCAAATGGAGTGATACTTAAACTAACGTTAAATTGATTAAGACTTTTTCTATACATTTAGAGACCAATAAAATATAAAGTATAGTTTATTGTAGGATGTCCTTAAGCGAAAGTGAAGTGAGCCTCGCCAAATGAAAGTGCCAAAGGCGAGGCCCTCAAATAAGTAGCTACATAAAAACACTTAGAATTCGGGAGGACCGTTTAGCAAATTTCACGGTCTTCCCAAAAGATAATTAACACGTAGATGCTTTTAGGCGCGATTGTTAATAAATATTACCTTCTTAATACGGGTGTGCATTTTATGCAACCTAAATCCAAATATCAACGAAGTCGAAATGTATTAAAAATCACGGGCGTACTGGTACGGCGTGATTCGAGATGCATTTTTTACGACGTTGTAATTCTTAAAAAATAACCAATAAATGTAAATAAAAGCGGTTGATTAATAAAAGTAGAACATGTATAAAAATCAGATAAAAACAAATACAACAGTTGAGCGACCGTGCTAGAACCACGGAATTCGGGAGTGCCTAACACCTTCTCTCGGATTAACAGAATTCCTTATCTGGATTTCTGGTTCGTAGACTGTTAACAGAGTCAAACTTTCCTCGGTTCGGGATTCAACCGGTGACTTGGGACACCATTAATCTCCCAAGTGGCAACTCTGAATTTAAATAAATAAATCTCGTTCCGACTGTCCTTTAAGTGGAAAAACTCCTTCCTTTATTATATCCCTTCCCGGGATGTAGTAATCGCTGTAAAAAAGGAGGTGTGACACTTGTAAGTCATGTTAAATAACTTGCTGCTTTGAATGAGGAGGCCTATTTGAGCCTTTTAAATTGTTATGTGTTTCCCATAATCTGCCCTATGTGTTTTTGTTTGTCGATCTAGAATTTAATCCTTTTAAACCATATAAAACCCATATCTCCCTTCCCTTAGGACTTGTAGTCCCAAATGCTTCCGGGACTGATAGGATCGAGGCAGGTACTAGCATACAATAAGTAATGAAACCATTCCGGATTTAATACCTTAACGAGGTGGGAAAGGGTAGATATGGATATCATGACCGGTGCGCTAATACCAAGGGTATCCGCTCTTTAAGGAGTGATTATCGGGTATTGCATTGATGTGATCCATATTATTTGTAAACCTAGGACCCCTTCCCTTTATTTGTTTATTTATCACTTTTCAGAACTTTCAAGCTGTTTTCTTTTCTCAAAATTCGAACCCCTTTCTGTTTTCTTTAACTTATCTGCAAACTTAATATGACAATCCCTCGTATTTGAAGCCCTTATTTGCTTATTTGTTACTTGTATTTGAAGTCACAATTGTAATATGGTCGGGAACCACACTAGTGGATCTTGGGGGGTGCCTAACACCTTCCCCGCGAGATAATTTTTAGCCCTTACCCAAACTATGGTTCTTCAACTCTAGCCCTTCTTAGTGTCCTAATGCACTTTAATCATTAGGTGGCGACTCTTCTAAATCTCAAAACCCAAATTACCAAAACGAATAGAGTTGTTCGCTCAAATGTCGTAAACCCGATTTCGCCTTTAGAAAAGGGGGGCATCGACAGCATGGCGACTCTGGTTGGGATCTCTTTAGGCTTTTACCATTTCATGTTATCTGTTTCTTTATTGCTTCTTTATTACCTTTATTTAATGTTTTTATCCCTCTTCTACTTTGAAACTGACTTGGCTCTTTGTTTTCTTTTCTTTAATGCTTTTACCACTTTTCTTCAATACTGTTGTAATTATGAGCAATTATTGTAATCATTACTTTATGAATGTGCAAATACATGACAACTTGTTTCATTCTTGTAAATTGCATCTTCCATATCATATTCCACTCGTGCCAAACAAAATACCATAGCAATGCTTATAATAAGTGGTGCGCCCTTCCAATATTAGCACCCCATAAATTTGGCAAAGTCGTATTTGCGGTAAAACCAGTCGATCAGCGGTGCAGACGACGGTTATGTGCCTTTCCCTCTTGAGTTGTTCGCTCAAGGGTACCGGTCTAATACCCCATAGAAACCTTACTCTATTCAAACTATGCATGCATCACTGTCAAACCTAGCCAAGTCAATTATGTTGTCCGCATAATGACTCTTTAAGATAGCCTTGTCCAAAGTCCACCGGGTTTTCTTGAAACCCAAACGGATACCACCACGTTCTGTGCATTTATTTGGAGAACTAAATGCTTTAATGCTAGTTATTGGTTTAAATAGTTGAGTCCGGCGGGGGTAAGGCTCTAACATTTTGTTTTGCAGAAAATGAGGCACGAAGTCCCCAGATTCGGCATGGTAACCAACATCCACCCAAGGTTGCTAAGCTGGTGGGAAGACCTTCACTCCAGTGATCAGACCCTTGTCCGCAAATATTTGGGAAATTTGCCTTCTCTTTTGGAAATCCGACCCGACAACAAAATTATAGAGGCCGCAACTTATTCTGGGATGCCGACAGATCCGTGTTTTGCTTCGGGGATCTTGAGATGACACCTTTGCTCGAGGAAATAGGAGGATTAACTAGTATTCCATGGTAGACTGCGGGTTTGCTTATGCCATAAAATTGCAAGGTTAGGGGTTTTCTCAAAATGATGGGACTAAAGAAGAACACAGACTTGACCTGCTTGAAGGATTCCTACATTCCTTTCGACTATCTGTACGAGAGGTATGGCCATAGCAAGTCCTACCGCACTTACCTAGATGAATTTGCCCTCACATCATTGGGTCATATCCACAGAAGAGTCTTCATCTTTATGTTCTGCTTTTTGGGTATGATAGTGTTTCCTATGAAGAAGTCTAGAATCCATACCAGACTGGCCATGGTCACCAAGACTTTGATGGAAGAAATTGGAGGGAAGCCTTTTAGCATAGTACCCATGATCGTTGCGGAGATATACCGAGCCTTAGAAATATGTCAACAAGGGGCAAACACTTTGAGGGTTGTAACTTACAGCTCCAACTCTGGCTCATGGAGCACCTCCAAAAGAGTGAATATCGGTAAGAGATTCTACGCAGAGACTGGGATGATCATATCGCCTTCCATCATCCAAAACGAATGAATTATATGCCTAACATGTTTGCTCAACTAGAAAATTCTAAAAGGTGGATAGAGTTGTTTGAAAGTCTGAAAGAAGACCAAGTGCAGTGGATGTTCGAATGGTTTCCTACTGAAAAGTTCATTATCTGATCACGGGATGCACCGTTTCTTATACTCATTGGCCTGAGAGGAACTTATCCATATGTCCCTCTCCGAGTCATGAGAAGAAGGCAGGTTATACCAAGGTTCGACAAAATGAGTCACTTCAGGGCCGACTTTTAAGACGACGATAGCCCATACAAGTGTCAAGCTCAACACATGTGGCATTGCAAAATCATCTTAGGAAAGGATTCCATAGAGCCAGACAGGTACCATACTGGTTATACTCCCTACTATCCAAGTTGGGTGGAAGACGATCATGGTGGGTTTGGACAACCCGGGTTTGTTCGAGGCCACAGGGCCATCGACGAAAAGGTTGAAGTACGGGTTAAGTACAATCAGTTGTGCAAGAGGATTCGAGAATGCGAAAGTGAGCACCATGAAATTAAAGAAGCCCATCAAAAGCTGATTGAAGAATAGAAAGATATGGCTTTCAGCGCTAACAAACGACTGGGTATTTGGAGCGGGGTTTAGTGGAGATGGAAAGGAAGTTCATCCAGAGGATTAAAAATTTCCAGAACGCTAAAGGAAACGAAGGAGGACACTTCGCTAGAGCCTACTTGCTGCTAGGACTATGTGAGCTGGTGAAGCTGTTCGATGGAGCTAAAATTGCCGAGTCTGGGGAAAGTCCCTCTGGGACCAAGTAGTTAGGAGTCTTTCCTTTGCTTTAATGTAATAAGGCCAGTGGCCATTAGTGAAATTTTATTTTCCGCAATTTTAGTGTTGTTTTGGGATTCGTCTTATTTTTATCAATAAAATGAGGCATTTAGCATTATAAGTTCTCCAAATCAACTTGTCACTAGGCCGACCTCGGGCACAATGAGGCTCTCAAATTAGGACACGATTTATATTCTTGCACTATGTGTTTAAATACAACAATGTTTTTCTCCTCATGATCCACACTAACTTGTTACCTTTTTGTTTTTACCTTTTGTTTTATTCCCTTCCTCAAAGGTTAGTTCGTGCACTCTAGCATCGTCATCGTATTCCACAAGATCCAAGGCCCTCCACCTCCTCCTCCTCAGAGTCCTATCAGAAACAAGAACAAGGGATAAATGGAAGATTCGAGCAACATTACGAAGGAGAACTCAGTCAAAAGGGTAGAGGCTCCCCAGGGTATTCAGGTTTCCAAGGAAAGTGCCTCCCAGCTCGAACAGAAGTTATTGAAATTTCTGGAAGAACTGGACCAAGTTCGGAATTTGGCAAGCTTGTCATTTTCCCTCACTACCCCGGATGTCAACTTTCCCAACACTCAAAATCCCACACCTCCTCAAAACATCCCGAAACCACAAAACCAATCTGCTCACCACCACCACTGCAACACGTTCCACACTTCAAGCAACACCCCACTGCTCATCCCTGAACTACTAAATTCCAAAAATGATCATCCCCACAACACCCCCATCTATTTGGAAACCATACCACACCCCATTCAACTAGAGTTTAATGACAAAGACTCTCTTATTATGAATCTGACCGTAGAACTCAAGAAGCTGACTAGCCGAGTTTAGGGTGTTGAAAAAATCAAGGGGATTGAGGGATTAAATTACGAGGGCCTTTGTATTCAGCCAGATGTCAAACTTCCCGAGGGGTACAAACCTCCCAGTTCGAGATGTTCGATGGCACCGGGGATCCCAGAGTTCATCTAAGGACATACTGCGATAAACTAGTCGGAGTAGGAAAGGATGAAAAGATTCACATGAAGCTCTTTATGAGAAGTCTAAAAGGGGATGTTCTATCTTGGTACATTAGCCAAGACCCGAAGAAGTGGTCGAGTTGGGTATATATGTCGTCCGATTTCATGGACAGATTCAGATTCAACACGGAGAATGCACCAGATGTGTTCTACATCTAGAACTTAAAGAAGTAACCCACGGAGACATTCCGCGAGTATGCTACTCGTTGGATATCAGAAGCCGCTAAGGTCAGGCCGGGTTTAGAAGAAGAACAAATGAACAGGTTTTCTGTCCATGCTCAGAACCCACAGTATTATGAGAGGTTGATGTTGATCGAATGCTAGAAATTTTCTGACATCAACAAACTAGGGGAGAGGATGGAGGAAGGTATCAAAAGTGGTATGGTCACTAACTTTGAAGCATTGCAGGCTACCAACAAGGCTCTTTAGTCTGGTGGAAAATCCAAGAAAAGGTTTGTGGGTGCCATGATGGTTGCACAGAGAACAAAATCCCCAATAAAAACCTACCCAATACCCCCTCCTACATATCAACCTACCTCAAATTACCCAGCACTTTTGCCTTCTTACCAAGCTCTACTACCTACTTACCAAACATCTCCACCTCTCGCATATCAGCCTACTTCACCCAAATACTCCCAACCCGCACACGTTGTCATACCTCCTTTTTACGCTACACCCGCAAGGGCAAAAATGAGTTTTTTCACTTAAAGGACAATCAGAACGGGATTTATTATTTAATTTTAGAGTCACCACTTGGGAGATTAATGGTGTCCCAAGTCACCGGTTGAATCCCGAACCGAGGAAAATATGACTCTGTTAACAGTACGTGAATTAGAAATTCGAGTGAGGAATTCTGTTAACCCGGGAGAAGGTGTTAGGCATTCCCGGATTCTGTGGTTCTAGCACGGTCGCTCAACTGTTGTATTTGATTTTATCTAATTTCAAAACATGTTCTAACCTATGTGCCTTTTATTACTAGCCCGCTTTTATTATATATTTATTTTTAAATAAGAATTGCAACGTCGTGAAAATGTATCTCGAATCACGTCGCACCAGTGCACCCGTGGTTGTCAACACATTTTGACTCCATTGAGATTTGGATTTGGGTCACATCAATGTGCACCCATATTTAAGAAGGTAATTTTATTAAAATATGCGCCTAGAGCAACTACGCGTTTATTATCTTTGGGGAAGACCGTGAAATTTGCTAAAACAGTCCGCCCGAGTTTCTACGTATCAATTCAAATTTAAACAAAATGAGGGCCATGCAATTGTCATGTTTCTCTATCACGGCACACCTCGAATCTAATTTCAAAGGATTATACTCAACTAAAGCAAACTACGGATGTTCGAGAGTTTATGTTCAATTCCTGAGTTTAGAAGAAATGTATGACCATAAGACATGAATATGGGAATATTGAAAATTAAGAACATTAAGCTTCGATTGACAGAACACTAAAAGAAGCCCAAAATATGAAATCAAGTTCACATTGTATCAAATCTATCAAAACAAACGACCATTCTAACCTGGGACTTCCAAGTTGTAGAATTGGAATGATTTATTCAAGCAATGAGACTCTTATAGCTGCTGTAGCCACTTATTTTAAAAGAATTTGCCAGAACAAGCCATTTGAAACCAAACACCTTTGAAAACATCTAAGACGCTAGCAACTGATTCCTTTTAGCCTTGACTCAAATTGAACTTACAAAAATAGTCACAAAATCAGATTCCAATAAACAAATATCATTACACCATGTAATTTCAATACTGCTAGAAAATACTAAGGCATCAATTGCATCAACCTTCCCCTGCTCTAAGTTGAGCAGCATTCTAGCCTTGCCTGAATCCCATTTTTCATGTACAACATTATTTCTAATTTTTACGAGGACATGTTGACAATGTTCACTATAGGCATACAAAATGATATCGAAAATATGTCATTGCAAACAACAGAGAATAACGAGCAGATTAAACGCAGCAAGAATCTTACAAAACAAACTAAGCTCAAATTCATTTCAGAATATAGACCAACACGGAAAACGCGAATCAGCTAATCAATCAAATTTTAACTTCATTTGAAATAAAGAGTGTGATGCATAAAACTGAACCTTGAGCTTCGATTGATCGTGGTAGTAATTACAAACAGGATCAGCAATGGAAGAATCGAAATGAATGGCAGCAACAGGAAACCAAAGCCTCGAACAGGCCTCGATAGGCAAACCCCCGGCAGCGACAGCTTCAAACCTCTCAGAGCCGACAATGTTTAATTGCCAACAAAATGGAACTTTGACTGAAATTGACTCACTCAAACTCGATTGAATTCAGTGTTTTTTAAAAAAAAATAGAAATCAGATGAAACAAACAATCAGAAATTGACATGAAAATCAGAAGGTCTGAATCTAAAATTCAAAAAAAAAAATCAAATCCCATCCGTTCCTTCTTTTTGTGTATGCGTGTGTGTGTGTCTGCTTTTGGTCAGTTGACTCAACTAATCACTCTAAACCGGAAATGAATCTAAATGCACAGATCTGACATAGTAGAAACTAAATCCAAAACCAGACTGATTCGTATAACAAACTTGATGAACACACACGAAATCAACAAACAACTAAGAGAATAGGCCAACAACATATTTCAATCACGACACATGATATTAACATCACAAATAATAGAAGAAAAGGAGAAAAATGAACCTGAAACAGTTTTAATTAATGAAGATCCAGCAATTACAATGGTTGAATCGAGTGGTTAGCTAACTCCGAAACTCGAGACATCTATCAAACTCAAACGGGATCGCGAACCACACCTCGATAAACAGCCTCAATTCAACGGCGCATCAAACCTCAATCGAAACTAAGCAATTCCAGTGAAGAATCAGAAATTTTTTATGAATCTTACTTTTTCTGTCTAAATCTTCCTCTCCATTCGTGAATTTGTGTGTGCGTGTTAGTGAGAGAATTCAAGAGAGGAACGGGTTACTGGTTCTGGCGGGATTGTTTTGGGTGTGCGATTTTGGAAGTTCAACAGCGTTTTATTAGAGGTGGGACGTTGTATTTTTTTTGGAGGACGAAGAGAGGCGACGATGGGGGGGCCTGTCCTTTTAGGCGCAGCTCTCGTGTCTGTATTTTGTGTGAAGAAGAAGATATGTAGGGGACACGGAATTTCCGTGTCTCTAAGGGGAAAGGGTTCAGGCGGGTTTTTGGATGGGTATGGGCCCGAATTGCAAGTTTTGGAAGGGTTCAATGAGAGTTTGGCTTGGGGTGGCCCAAAACATGGGTATTTTGTTAAGACCTTTATTTCTTTTATTTATCTTTGTATTTCATTTTGTATTTTGTATTTTTTTTATTTTTTTTTATTTTATAGAAATGCAAGGATTAAAATAAAGTCCTAATATATTTCAAAATTAGACTAACTAACTCCTAAAAATTGTTTAAAATCTATTTTGTGATGAATTCATAATTAAACAATTAAAAATGCAAAAGTGAACTCTTTTTTTATTTCCTTCATATTCGCTCTAAAATAAATTAACACTAAATTAATCCTAAAATATGAAATTAGATCCTAAATGCAAAATGCGTATTTTATATTTTTCGTATGAATTAAGATGCACAGATAAAATGCAACAATTACCAAAAATGACACAAAATTCACGAAAATTTGTAAAAATAAAGAAAAATCATTTTGTTTGAAATTTTTGGGAATAATTCATATATAGGGCAAAAATCACGTGCTCACAGCTTCCCCTCTTTTCTCGAAAACATAAAAGGTTTTCGGGCAAAGATAAGTGAGAAAATACGAGCGATTTTTGCATGTTCAAATATTCCGTTGTGAAGCATTTTGAAAAGTTTGACCGCACCCTGCTTCAGAGGTTGCCTACATATCCTGAGCTAAACAGGAATCAGGTCAGTGTAGTTCGGGAGTGTCTGATAGCTGGGACTACCAAGAGCTGTGATTTTACTACTGTTGCTGCTGTTACTGCTCGCTGACCTCCTTATTACACCTTGGTAAAACAAAAGAATCTAATCTAAGCTATGATCTAGGAATTACAAAAGATCCTATCTACGTCTTCAAACTTGCTCTTGTGTTGTCTTGAACTTGTATCTTGTGTTCTTCCAATGGAATTCTTGTTGTTGTCTTGGCGATGTTTTGCCATTCTTTCTGATGTTGCTTGATTATTATAATTTGAAATATGTGTCCATTCTTCAGGTGAACTCCTGCTTAAGATGCTTGAAAGGTATTCCCTTGTTCTCCAGGTGGGCTCCTACTTGCGATGCTTGAAAATGTGTTCCCTTGTTCTCCAGGTGGGTGCCTGATTGTAACAAAATAGACAAACAAAGAAAAATTTTCTGCCCTAGTCTGTTGACTGGGCGTATCATGTTATCAGATATTAAAATTTTAAAAGCTAAAATTTGGATTGTACTTCCCTTATTTTCCAGGTGGATGCCTGCTTGCTGAAGCTTGAAATGTATTCCCTTGTTCTCCAGGTGGGCTCCTACTTGCAACAAAATAGACAAACAAAGAAAATTTTTCTGCCCCAGTTTGGTGGCTGGGTACAGCATGTTATCAAATAAAAAAATTGAAAGCTAAAATTTGAATTGTACTTTCCTTGTTCTTCCAGGTTGGCGCCTGACTGCTGAAGCTTGAAATGTATTCCCTTGTTCTCCAGGTGGGCTCCTGATTGTTGAACTTGAAAAGTATTCCCTTGTTCTCCAGGTGGGCTCCTGACTGCAACAAAATAGACAAACAAAGAAAATTTCCTGCCCCAGTTTGGTGGCCGGGTACAGTTGTTAGTGTTAATTGGATCGTGTTACCAGATATCACGAAGAATTTGAAAGCTAAATCCCATTATCCAGGAGGTCCTGATAACTCCTATCAATTACGAACCTAAGTTATATCTTCTAAAGGTATTACTCCCACTACGTTTGTTATCTAAGAGGTCTTAACTACTCCCCATTATCCAGGAGAGTCCTGACAACTTCTAATTAAAAACAGTTTTAACCTAAGGTATATCTACTAAAGGTACAACTTCCATTATATCTTGTTATCTAAGCAGACGNTGAAGCAAACAAAACTTCTGCCCCTGTTTCAATCAAAGAAAAATCTTGTCAGTTTAAAATGTGGTGGTTGGTTTGTGGCCTTGAACTTTGAGGGGGATTGCTCCTTTACTTCCCGTGATGACTGATTTCCACTCGAAGACCATGCTTGTTTATGGACTAACCCCTTTCTCTGTCGTCCTCATCACATAAAATACCTTTTCTCCGTTCAGACCCAATTTCCTCTATTTGTTGCATTGCATGAACTGGCATCTCCCCAACTTTTATTGTCTCATATGAATCCCGCAGCATGTCTATTGTCCCTGCTTTGTGTATATGATGTTCTTTCTTGACCACTGGCTTTGGCCTTGAGTTTATTGTTATAACTGATTCCCACTTGAAGAACTTGCTAACCCTTTTTCTTTGTCACCCTTAACACGGAAGATATCTCTGATCCGTTCACAAAACCTCCTTCATCTGTTGCATTGTTCCTGAATTGATACGTACCATGCCCTTGTATTTCACACGGATCCCAAAGCATGTTGATTGTGGCCAACTCATTGTGCCTGCTATTTTCTCCTGACTTGATGCCTTGATGTGTTTACCAAATCCCGTGTTGTTCAATTGGAAAGCTGGTGGCAGATTTTGAAGTCATTTCTTAGTTGTTATAACCGGATAGACTCAAGAGGAGGAAGTAAACAGGACAAAAGGAACATAGTAGGAGGACAATGAAAGAGATGATTCCTGACAAGAAAACTACAAAGTAGAAACCTATCGGATGTGGATACCGACTATAATGACCTTGACATGCACATGTGGCTTGTTCCGTTTAGCAAATCCAATTGTTCAGCTCTTGTTGTACCTTTTCGCCGTGAAACTGGGCTTCAATGCTCCTGCTTGCCCGATCTGATTCACAATCCTTACTCGACTTGTGGTGCCCGTAGGTTTTCACCATCAAGCCTATCTTATTTTGGTCTTTTCTCTCAACTCACCATCGCCTTATGGTGCCTGTAAAGGTTTTCACCAATAAGACTCTCTCATTTTTAATTTCTCTCAGCCTTCGTCGCCTTGGGATGCCCGTGAGGTCTCTCATCAACAAGACTCTCTCATTCGTCATTTCCTTCGTTTGGACCGGAGTGTTGCCCCTGATACGATTCACCTATGCTTGCTTGACTTGGCATCTCTTGAAGACCGATCAAAAGTTCTTTCTTTGGACCGTGACGTTGGCTTTCGGATAGGGTTAGAAAGAAAGGATATCAAAGGCTCAAAACAATTCAAACATGGGTTCAACATTTCAACTTTCGGAATTCGATTTCCCACAACAACCACAACTTCTGCCCCAGTTTCCTTCTTGGGGGCTTTTGGACTTTTATTTTGGTGTGACTGAACCTCAGAGAGAGGCTGCCTACGTACCCTTTCGGGATCAAGTCAAACATAGTTCAGGCAGATTGAAATTACTTTATTGTTGCGATCTTTCTTTCTTCCACTTTCTTTTCTTTCTTCTTTTCATTTCTTTCTTTTCTCTTGCCTTTTATTTTCTTTCTTTTTCTTTCCTTTTTCTTTTTTTTTCTTTTCATCTTCTTTTTTTCTTTTTTCTTTTTTCTTTTCTCTTTTCCTTTCTTTTCTTTTCTCTTCTCTTCTCCTTTTCTTTTCCTTCTTCTTTTCTTTTGGACTATTTTTCTCTTGTTTCTCCGCTGATTTTCCCCGCTCGGGTTCTTGAGTTTTGTTGTTGATTCCGAAAGAGGGGTATGCAAGAAAATAACTGAGGCTCAAAGGGGTAACAAAGGATAAAGTGTTTGGATAGCAAAACAAAATGCCTTCGTCATTCCAATCTACAAAACATGCCAAGTACAAACTACGCAGTTAAACAAGCTGAGGAAAACACACATAAGACCTTTTGATTGACTCGCATATTTGCCTTCTGTATTTATCAATTACCTAGCACCATTGGACAACAATCTTGGTACCACGCACGGTCCCTGTAGACTTGGGGAAAACTTTCCTTGGCTTCAAACTGATGCGGCATGATGCATTTCAACAGTATTTCTTTATGTTCTATCTGCCCCCAGTTTCACTTGATTCGGGCTCGAAGTGATTTCAAAATGCCCTTACTTATTTCCCTTGAATGTCCTTACGTCTTCAACATTGTTTCATTGCTTCATTACTAAACTGACGTTTAAAATAGGCTGAGAATTATGCGTGCATGTCGTGTCACAAGAACCAGCATGAAAAGAATTGTAAAAGGGAGAAAAGAGCTAGATAAAATGACTAGAAATGGCAGGAAACAGAGTATTGCATTAGACTGAAGGTGAAAGGGTTTAAACAACAAAACAAGCAAACTAGACTAGGTTTACAATCCTTGAACAAACCTAGATAGCACTAAACAAGCTATTATGACTTAGACAAACAAAGAAAAGTGAAAGGATAGAAGGGTTTGAGTCACAAGACAATATCCGGATTACAACCCTGAAATAACCCGGACAACAGAAATGACAACAAAATAAACCACCAAAACTCCAAGAGATGAAGCGTCTTCCCAATTACCAAGCACGGCATCTTAGCCACTGAGTTTCATACCAACATTGCCGGAACTTTCACAAATCTTCATCACGTTGTTCTTAGCAAACTGCTTTTGGGTTCCTTCTGCCGGCTCATTCTCACGATCAACCTCTGATAGCGCGGAAATCTTAGTAGTATCTGGTCCTCCAGGGATCTCAAAAGAGTACTCATGTTCCTTTTCCAAATAAATCATACCCACCATATGCGTCTCATTATTCACAGGAGATGGACTTCGGATAGTGTTTGCTGTATCTGGGCTTTGCACGACAATGTCGCCTGCATCAATAAGCTTCTGGATTGCATTCTTCAGAT
>MU749392.1:0-16226 GCA_026770625.1 Nicotiana glauca | reverse complement strand
AACTCCAATCAATTAATCAGAAAACATATAATTCAAAATCTATTTTGAATACTGGAGATGAATTTGAATACTTACAATGTATTTGAATTTGAATATGGAATTTGAATACTTACGAGACGCGATCTCAGGAGGAACTGACTAATGGAGGAGATACAGAAGAGATCTGTAATTTGAATATGTGAATACGGAGGAGAGATGCATTTTTATATGTTTTGAAAGGGGTATAATGGTCATATTAACATGGATTTTCTATTAAGTGGTTAGGAAATCAATAATTTTTAAAAACAAGGTATAGGTTAAAAGGTGGCATAAAAATTGGGTACCGCTGCAATTCCCCCTATTGCATTTTAATTCTCAAGCCCAATTCCCCTCCAATCCTCTGCCCAAGTCCAAGTCTCTAAATACCCAAAACCCGTGACCCATCTTTCCCCAGACCCGACCCGGATCCCTCTCGTTAAAATGACTTAACCTAGACCTAATAGAGGAGGAGATTGGATCCGCAGCTTTTGGAAAGGGGACCCTCCCGTTCGTCTTCTTCTTCACAAATCAACAACCAGAGAGACCCCCCATTCACGTCTTCATCTCCCTCAACCCTTACACACCCTAATCCCCTTTTCTTCTTCGTCTCCAACACAAAACCAGTCAAAGCAGCCATTAAAATCAACCCCAAAAGTCACCAAAAAATCGGTAAATGGCTGTTTCTTTCATTTGAATTTAAAAGGAATTCGAAAAGGTCGAGTCCAAATTCTAGTGTGTCGTCGAGGTTCGAGTCTCTGCCCGTCGATGTTTTGGACTTGTTGAAGTCTCATTACTGTTGAAGTTGTCGAATCTACTGGGTTATCTGGTTCAGAACTGTGGACTTGTGCTCTAGCTGCTATTGCTGTTGATCTTCCTTACAAATAAAAGTCGGAGCTGTTTGCGGTTGTTTCTCCTGCAATTAGTAGCTGAACACCCATTTGAAGTTATTTTCGGCCTTTATTTGGCTATTTTAAAGTTTTACTACTGTTGTCCAGGTATCAATCACTGTTCTGATTATGTATTCTTCACTCGAATCAAATGACAACATGTTCATTTTGGACTGACAGTATGTGAAAGTTGAATCGTGTTCTTACATGCTAAGTTAATGCTTTTTTCTTCTTTTTGTTTGTTGATTTGCATATCCTGATTGTTAAACATGGATTATAATAGAAATGAAAATGTGTTCCTGAAGTAAATTTGGCTTACATGGTTCAAAAGGAAGTGGTCGGGGTGTTCAGTAGACGACAATGTGCATTCTGAACTTATACGATCTTCTTTTCTCCTCAGAAATTGTATTAAAATAGTTTAATTGGATGATGATTGACCATAAAGTTCTGGTTCATTACAATTGATGAAAAGGGGTACACGTTTGTCATGTAATTATAACACAAATATTTCGCAAATCTTGTAGCAACTTCTGTTCCGAACCCATTGAATTTGGCACCCAAGTGACAGTTCAATGAGCTTGGCATCTGAGACCCAGTATGGTGACATCTTCTTCACGTTTTCATGACATTCTCTTGTTCCGATTTGAATGAAGTTGTATTTAATCTCTTTGGAAAATGTCTGTTTGTTTCATTTGTGCTACATTGTTATTAGTTGGTTTGATACAATTCTTTGATGATGCCTAATTGGTTGAAGAAGTTAGTAATTTCCTTACAAGCAGCTATTACTGAAATTATGTTAGTGATTACTGAATTGTGTTAGTGACTGGTCTTGAAATTTGGATCCGAATGTTAGATATTGTAGTTGGATGCTTGATTAGCAACTGAGTTATGTCATTCCTGTCCTTTGCACATCTGCAGGTTGCACTTCTATTTTCTTTCTTTGTTGATTGCACTAGCATATCTGAGACTTAGAGAGTGAGAATTGAACGAGTATTTGCTCAAATTACTAATAAATGAAGGTGGATGATTTTAATATACTTGGGATTCTGGAAATAATCAATAATGTGAACACGGTAAAGCTACATTATTTTTGTTGAAGTTAATAGTAGCACTAGCAATTGTTAGTGGTGTTTTGGAGTAAAGTAAAGCAGAGTGGGATCATTAGTTTTTTTTTGAACTTCGGAAAGTTGGCATTTTTCAATTCTCAGGTTGGACTATGCTAGAATTTAAGCTTTTGCAAATTTGGTAATCTCTACCTTGTTTTGGGCATACAGTGCTTATCAGATTGTCAATAATCTCAAAGTAGTTTAGGAGACAATTTTGAACATCCGTGGTTTGTTTTAGTTGAGTAAAGCCCTTTGGAATAATTTGAGGCGTGCCATGCCAAATGAAATCTCAAAATGCATAGCCCTCGCTTAATTACCTTTAATCCTTTAGAAATCGAGGTGTGCCATTCAGGTGAATTTTCATGGCCCTCGCAATGTTGCAAACGCGTAATTGCTTTAGGCGCGTTATTTTAATAATTTACCTTCCTAAACTCTGGTGCGCATTTATGTAACCCAAATTCAATTCTCAACAATGTTAGAGGGGTTGCTCGGATGGTAAGCAACCCCACTTCCAATCGAGAGGTTGTGAGTTCGAGTCTCCCCAAGAGCAAGGTGGGAAGTTCTTGGAGGGAAGGATGCAGGTGGTCTATTTGGAAACAGCCTCTCTACCCCAGGGTAGGGGTAAGGTCTGCGTACACAATACCCTCCCCAGACCCCACTAAGTGGGATTATACTGGGTTGTTGTTGTTGTTGTTGTTAGATAAAATATGTCGAGGGCCGCGGGCGCATTTATGTGACGTGGTTCAAACGTATTTTAAATGACGTTGCAATTTTTCTTAAAAATGGTTAAAAGCGGTTATAAAGTTAAAAATGCACATAGGTTCAAAATTATATTAAAATCAGATAATAGGCCAATAATAATAGTTGAGCGACCATGTTAGAACCACAGAACTCGGGAATGCCTAACACCTTCTCCCAGGTTAAAAGAATTCCTTACTCGGATTTTTATGTTCGCGGACTGTGAAACAGAGTCGATCTTTCCTCGATTCGGGATTTGAACCGACGATTTGGGACACCATAAATATCCCAAGTGGCTACTCTGAATTTTAATAAATATAATCCCGTTTCGATTGTCCTTTAATTGAAAAAACTTCCTTATACTCCCTTCGGGGGTGTAGGTAAAAAGGGAGGTGTGACAACTATCGCCAAGCAGCTACCTTGCTAACTCTGATGAACCTTCCATCGAGCTAAGAAATTCTTGAATCTACACACAAGGTACAGGAAGTAATGTGTCACGACCCAAATCCCGCACTAGTCGTGATGGCGCCTCTCGTGAAGACGAGGCCAGCCAACTAACCCAACTCGTCTTTTCAAAAATAGTTAAACATAATTAAACAGCTATGACTTAATAACATTAATTAGCGGAAATGCAACCCAACACGACCCTAATCGGGGTGGCACAAGTCACGAGCATCTATTAGAATGTAAATCCACTACAACGTCTAAAATATACATAACCGGAATAATAAACAAAGAGGGAGACATGGTGCTGTGAATGCTGACAGTCACCTCCTTAACTCATATAACTCTGCCTATGATCAGCCAAAACCCGCTACCTGGTGAATAGATACTTGCATCTGCACACGAGGTGCAGGGAGTAAAGTGAGTACTCAAACTCAGTGAGTAATAAAGGTAAATAACAACTGAGTGGTAATAAATCACGTAAAGCAAACCATTAGAAGCAGGGTACAATCCTTTGAGAAAATAGTGAAACTGTGAAATCTTTGGAAATACCTTAGCTCAGTTTAAATCTCTTTTGAAAATGACTTTTCAACAGTTACGAAATGATTTCAAATTAGTTAGAGCCGATAAACACAGAAAATTCGCCCCTCGGGCACCAATACCACAGTATAATAGGTAAAAAGGCAAGTAAATATGCAAGATGAGCACATAAAAGTTCGCCCCTCGGGCAATATCTCAAACAGTACCAGCCCCTCGGGCTCAATATCAATCGCTTAGAACAGTATCTGTATCAGCCCCTCGAGCTCAATATCAGTCACTCAGCAGAATATCAGCCCCTCGGGCTCACTCTCATATCACATGGGTACCCGCGCTCACTGCGAGTGTACAGACTCCGGGAGGGGCCCCTTACGGCCCAAACGCAATATCAAGCCACCTCGTGGCATATAAAACAAGGCCTGAAAGCCTTCTCACACACACTTGAGGTCTGAAAGCCTCCTCACATATCACTCGAGGTCTGAAAGCATCCTCACATCACACTCGAGGCCTGAAAGCCTCCTCACATCACTCACAAGGACTGAAAGCCTCCTCACATCACACATGAGGCCTAAAAGCCTCGCTCAGTCCAAAAAAATGCCATAAGCCCCTCGGGCATCAATAAAATAGTAGAGCTCAACCCAAACAACAGTGGAATATCAGTTAAGTCTCAAAATTTCAATTAAAGTGGCTGAGTTTGTAAAACAGTATAATCAACAGGACTATGTTCAAGTAGTATATCAAATAGTGAGGAAAGAGTGATAAAAATCCACGGAGGACTCAAGTAGTCAGCATTAAGCCCAAAATGTGGCAATTAACCCAAATCATGATAATAACAAATTAGTTCTATTCAAATACGCGGTAAAATCATCAACCGGGACAGAATGAGTCACAATCCCCAACGGTGCTCTACCCCACGCTCGCTATCCGGCGTGCAAGTCACCTCAATATAGCACTACGATGTGCAGTCCGGGGTTTCAAACCCTCAGGATATCATTTACAATTATTATTCACCTCGAACCGGTGGTATCCCTAGCTCGCGACGTCTTTACCCCTCAAATTAGCCTCCAATTGCAACAAATCTAATAAAAACCACAACGAATGCGTCACAATGTGCCAATGGAACAATACCCAATCGAAAAATATGAAAAATCTCGAAATTAGCAAAACCTGAGCCGCAGGCCCACTTCTCGAAAAGTCAAAAAATTAACATCACTGGATTTCTTATCTCGCCACGAGTCTATACATATCAAAATTACCAAAATCGGAGTCCATTTGACCCCTCAAATTCCACTTTGAAATACTAAATTTTCAAGTCCTGGCTTTACCCTCTTTTGATGAATTTTCACAAATTTTCATGTTAATTCTTCCATTAAATCATGTATTTAGGCCAAAGAACTCACCTCCAATCACACCTAGTCGAAATCCCCTTCAGTTTCTGTCCAAGAGCTCTCAAGGTCGATAAAAAATGGTGGGAATGAACTTAAGCTCGCGGAACAAAATGAGCTTTAAAACCCTTATCTGAACAGTGATTTTCGCATCTGCGGTTCCTTTGCCGCATTTGCGGTTATACCTCCATTTCTGCGGATCTTCATTAAGCAAACAACCGCTTCTGCGGTCCTCTATCCGCATTTGCGAAATCCGCTTCTACGGATAATTGTCTGCTTCTGTGGAAACACCATGGTCTCACCTTTCACTTATGCGACTCATCTACCGCATCTGCGGCATCGCAGATGCGGCCCCAAACCTGCACATGCGGAAACATCCAACCTACCAAGAACTCGCACCTGCGAACCTACCTCTCGCATCCGTGGAACCGCATATGCGGCCCTTTTTCCGCAGATGCGGAAACACCATATACCAGCAACATCAGAATTTTACAAGGTCCAAAATTCATCCCGATGGCCATCCGAAATCACCCCGAGGCCCCCGGGACCTCAACCAAAAGTGCCAACCCATCCTAAAACATCATTCAAACTTGCTCCAATCGTCAAAACACATCAAACGACACTAAAATCATCAATTCTCACCGAATTCAAGCCTAAGTTCTTCAAAAACTTCCGAAATACGCATTTGATCAAAAACCCAACCAAATCACCTCCGAATGACTTGAAATTTTGCACAAACATCCCAACTCACATAACGAAGCTACATCAACTCTCGGAATTCCATTCCGACCCTCGGATCAAAATCTCACCTACCAACCAGAATTCGCCAAAACACTAACTTCGCCAATTCAAGCCTAATTCTTCACCGAACCTCCAAAATCTCTTCCGATCACACTCATAAGTCACAAATCATCTAACGAAGCTAACCAAATCATAAAAACTCCGATCCGAGCTCATATACAAATAAATCAAACCTTTCAAATTCAAAGCTTCCAACTGAAACTGTTCATTCAAATTCATTCCAAATCTTCCCGAAAACCAAAACCAACGATCTGTATTAGTCATAATACCCAACGCGGGGCAAATAATGCCTGAGAATTGGCTATCAAAGTGCAAAAGTTCAAAACGACCGGTTGGGCCGTTACATCCTTCCCCACTTAAACACACGTTTGTCCTCGAACGTACCCAAAGCTGTTTTAAAAGCCGACCAATCACTGAATAACCTTACCATGCATATACCCGGGGGTGATCCCACGTCACCCTATCTCATACAGGTCCGATAACACATCCCAACTAAAATCACATAATCCAGTCCAGCCCATAAGTCATAGAGCCACATTTCACTTTCCGAAATTACACAGAAGATTAGAACCTCACATCTATACTTTGAATAGTCCCGAACCAGTTGTAATAACCCATACCTGCAACCTCAGGTGCAATTATATGATATACCACATAACTCAGACACTCGAAACGATAACTTCTATTCACAGCAGCTGCACACAACACCCGAACACCGGTAGAAAACTTCTTATCAACTAAGGTCTCATTCCAACGCTTCTATATACTGATAATGATAAAGAAACACGCAATAATCATAACCATTTCCCAGATCAACCATTCGTGAAGTCACTTCTCTTTAGGCAAATTCCATAACAATTTCTAAGCCAAACCTCGATATTGTCCTTCCAACAAGCTGAAATCAAATCCGATCATATTCATGAAAGACCCCATCGATCACCTCAACTCCAACACACCACTCTGGTGAAATAACACATCAATACCAGCCCAAGCCATAACTTTTATAATTCGCGCACCGATAAGAAACGGTCTGAATATACTCAAGTCTTGACAATGACCCCAAGCGAAAGAGTCGTACCTCAAGCTCATCAGTACCATCACAACACAAAGCTGAGACCCCGTCTCACATCATAGAAATAGAACATATGAGTCTACCCCGAAAGGTCATATCTCAACGTAGCCTCGCTACAACGTGCGATCCTATCCAAACACTGCTACACATGAAGCATCCCAAGTCACTATGATCAAAATCGACAGCCACGCACAATTTGATGTCCGGAACCAAAGCAAATCCTTACACCCACAGTGAAGGAAATAACATACGCCACACAACCCGATAGGTCATAACACATACTCTATTCACCGAGCAACACCCAATTACTCCTCCCGCTCGACTTCCACTATGAATTCCCAATAGAACCGCACCACATGTGCCCATAACCAACAAATCATAACGTCTCACAACACAGAAAACAACTCATAGATCTCCCCAGATCACTAACAAGCTCAATAACGATTAAATCAACCTATCCCTCAACAATACTATTCGGGGCCAACCGAGCCGTCTCCAGCTAGAACACGCATCCACCTTGGCCTGCCAATGAACTCATCATCAAGGAAGCCTGAAGATGCTCTTTCCACTACTACAGTTCCTATCGGAGCCATACGATACGGTGCCCGACACCAAATCCATACCGAAATCTACAACCTCGTCCAGCGACATGCCCGGCCACAAAAAATACATCCAAAAGTCCCTCAACTCCGGAATTGAATCAATGGTAGAAACCTCCACATTGACATCCATCACGAAGGCCCAATTAAGAAAAGCAACCCTTCCCAACCGTCCGCTAGTCTTTGAAATGTAAACCACTGTGCTAGAACATAATCCGACGCACCTCGCCACTCAACCCACGGCGTTTCTGGCATAGCCCATGGCGCAATAGTCCAGAATACCCCAACACTGAGACAACTAGTCTACACCCCAATATCATATCCAAAATCTAACTTACCAAGCAAAGAAAGATCCACTCGGGCCTTCAAATCCCGATAGCCGCTAAAGGTGCCGATACACATGATCTACAATCACAACATAGCCTGAATATAAGAACTTGCGGTATTCAATTCCATGTAGTACACAAATCACCATACCTGATCCCAAATTCCGCCGTCCAAATACATATCACCTCTCAGATACCCAGTCATTCCACGAAAGATATTCTAAAATTCCTATGTGCCATACAAGCAACTCGAATATCAACAGTCGATCCAACAAGAAAGTGCCGCAATATTACCGAAGTATCATCAGTTTAATCACATTACCTTTTTTTAAAACATATACTCCTGTCAAATCACTTCCAATTAGCAGTACCATCTCCTTGATTACCTGAGGCTACCCGTTGCCTAAGAGTTTTATGAACTTCTTTTCAGAACTAAACTGCAACTCATCTATCCAAGAACTTCCATTGATCCCATTTAGAAGAAAAATCATTACACATCCCATGCTCCGCATGCCCATAGAAAATGTACACCTCCAAACCACGGTAAAAACCCAACAAGAATTCTCTCCCAATTCCATTTGCACAAGCTAAACTGCCAGGACTGAATCTTTCTAACTAGGCCAAGCTAAGCAAGTTATCAGAACTCAAAAGCTTTGCTGCAAAATACCTGCACGAACTCATTACCTCGAACACACAAAGAATTAATCATATCCTTTCCATACTGATTCGGTCTACCATCAAGCTATCTCATCTATCTAGATTTCCTTCTGATTCTTTTTCAACTTGACATCCTCTTTTGTTGTAGTACCACAATCTCTCAACCCAGGCTCACTACCCGAGACCCAAGCATAAGACCACACTGACTAAAACCTATAAGCAGCTGAATACCCTCTCAATATCCCCAGAAACACCACATTCTAGAATACTTTACTCTGAAGAACTTCCTGCGAATGTGAATCCGTTACCTTTAACTTCCAGATACCGATACATAGGATCCCATAATTAATCATAAAAATGCCACAAGTCTCGACCTTTTCCAGTGAAAACATAGTCCCTACCCACATACACAACCTTAAGATGCCCGATTGTTTCCTGTAGAATGTTGAACACATTAGAACCCTTCTCGAAAGTCATTCACTCTTATTCAAACTGCGAATTACCTGACCTAACGAACAGAACCACCTGCGCCTCATTGGCACTCCGATACCGCAAAATGAAATCCTCATCCCAATACAACCAAGCAACTTCCTGCTCTATGCGCCGAGCATCCTTTACCCACAACACTCTAGACATTCCGTGATTCTCATACCCTATGAAATATAATATAACCTTTGTCAAACTTTCCTTTACTCTAGCCATAGCTATTTCACCCGCACACCCCCAAACTGGAACTAACGTAGCACCCAACCGTGCAATCAACTGCTCATATTCGACTCCCCCACTTGGCTCGAAGTCATAGAACAAGATACACTCAATAACTCATAACATGTTTACTCTATTGATGCCACAATACCATAGTGAGATAAAACTCAGATCATTTATAAGTTTGAAAACACAGATCATCAAGTTCTGTAAATCTTCTACAAATCTCGCATTTATCCCCGCAACAGTTAAGTCCACTCTCTTAAGAAAATCTAAAATTTCAAATTCAACACGTACCCTTCCATTACACGTGAGATCTTCTAACACACACATAAGGATCACACCACTTCGGAACACTCCGCAGGGGATAACCCTCCTGCTTCGCCTCAATATAATATTTCTGTAACCTTCCACCATCATACACATAACACAACTACTTAGTCCTCCCAAGTCTGAACTCATACCGCAACATGAAATTTACTCCACTCCCATCTAGGAGACACGAAAAGATTCTTCACGCGCCCATAACTCAGAGCTACATATCCAATCACAATGGAATCATACACATAATAGTTCATTTATCATCCAGCAGACCTTCCCCGTTACTTCCAAGTCATAAAGATACATTCCACAGTAATAACATACTCATCACATGGCTATTCAACCGTCACTTCCACTAATAGGGACACTACCGAACATATAAGTTCAAAACACTTGCTCATACAATCAGCACCTCGGTGCTCAAGCCATAGGCAAAGATTCGGCCTCAAGTCCTCCAGACTGGCCCAACATCAAACTCACAGAGATCACATCTCGCCCTCGATCGGGGAATCACAAGCCATCAAGGCGCATCTGATACTGAGCGCTCATGTGCGCATACAAACGCGTGGAAGGAATTTCAAGAGTTTCTTTTCAAGATGAATCAAGGACGCACGATAAGAATTCAAGAATGTGAAGTTTTCCTAAAGGTTCTGCAGCCTCTCAAGGATAAATACAGAGATCTCCGTACCGATCCGCGAGACTCTACTAAACCTGCTCATGACTCGTGAGACCTAGTAACCTAGACTCTGATACCAACTTGTCACGACCCAAATCTCGCACTGGTCGTGATGGCGCCTCTCGTGAAGACGAGGCCAGCCAACTAACCCAACTCGTCTTTTCAAAAATAGTTAAACATAATTAAACAGCTTAAATATGACTTAATAGCATTAATTAGCGGAAATGCAACCCAACACAGCCCTAATCGGGGTGTCACAAGTCACGAGTATATATTAGAATGTAAATCCACTACAATGTCTAAAATATACAAAACCGGAATAATGAACAAAGAGGGAGACATAGTGCTGTGAACGCTGACAGTCGCCTCCTTAACTCATATAACTCTGCCTCTGATCGGCCAAAACCCGCTACCGGGTGAATAGATACCTGCATTTGCACACGAGGTACAGGGAGTAAAGTAAGTAATCCAACTCAGTGAGTAATAAAGGTAAATAACAACTGAGCGATAAGAAATCACGTAAAACAAACCATCATGCTGTATAGAAGCACGGTACAATCCTTTGAGAAAATAGTGAAACTGTGAAATCTTTGGAAATACCTTAGCTCAGTTTAAATCTCTTTTGAAAATGATCTTTTCAATAGTTACTAAATGATTTCAAATCAGTTTGTGCCGATAAGCACAGAAAATCCGCCCCTCGGGCACCAATACCACAGTATAACAGGTAAAAAGGCAAGTAAATATGCAAGATGAGCACATAAAAGTTCGCCCCTTGGGCAATACTTCAAACAATACCAGTCCCTCGGGCTCAATATCAATCGCTCAGAACAGTATCCATATCAGCCCTTCGGGCTCAGTATCAGTCACTCATTATCCATATCAGCCCTTCGGACTCACTCTCATATCACATGGGTACTCCCGCTCACTGGGGGTGTACAGACTCCGGGAGGGGCCCCTTATGGCCCAAGCGCAATATCAAGCCCCCTCGTGGCATATAAAACAAGGCCTGAAAGCCTTCTCACATCACACTCGAGGCCTGAAAGCCTCCTCACATATCACTCGAGGCATGAAAGCCTCCTCACATCACACTCGGGGCCTGAAAGCCTCCTCATATCACTCACAAGGCCTGAAAGCCTCCTCACATCACACACGAGGCCTGAAATCTCACTCAGTCCAGAAAAATGCCATAAGCCCCTCGGGCATCAATAAAATAGTAGAGCTCAGCCCAAACAACAGTGGAATATTAGTTAAGTCTCAAAAATTCAATTAAAGTGGCTGAGTTTGTAAAACAGTATAATCAACAGGACTGAGTTCAAGTAGTATATCAAATAGTGAGGAAAGAGTGATAAAAATACACGGAGGACTCAAGTAGTCGGCATTAAGCCCAAAATATGGCAATCAGACCAAATCATGATAATAACAAATAAGTTCCAGTCAAATACACGGTAAAATCTTCAATTGGTGAAGAACGGACCGAGTCAGAATCCACAACGGTGCTCTACCACATGCTCGCTATCCGGCGTGCAAGTCACCTCAATATAGCACTACAATGTGCAGTCCAAGGTTTCAAACCCCCAGGATATCATTTACAATCATTACTCACCTCGAACCGGTGAAATCCCTAGCTCGCGACGCCTTTGCCCTTCAAATTGGCCTCCAATCACGTCGAATCTAATCAAAACCACAATGAATGTGTCACAATGTGCCAATGGAACACTACCCAATCGAAAACAATAAAAAAATATTAAAAATCTCGAAATTAGCAAAACCCGAGCCACGGGCTCACTTTTTGAAAAATCAGAAAATTAATATCACCGGATTCCTTATCTCGCCACGAGTCTATACATACCAAAATTACCAAAATCGGAGTCCATTTGGCCCCTCAAATTCCACTTTGAAATACCAAATTTCCAAGCTCTGGCTTTACCCTCTTTTGATGAATTTCCATGTTAATTCTACCATTAAATCATGTATTTAGGCCAAAGAACTCACCTCCAATCACACCTAGTCGAAATCCCCTTTAGTTTCTGTCCAAGAGCTCTCAAGGTCGATCAAAAATGGTGGAAATGAACTTAAGCTCGCATAACAAAATGAGCTTTAAAACCCTTCTCTGAACAGTGATTTTTGCACTCCTAAGTCACAAACCCTTTCGATCACACTCCTAAGTCACAAATCATCTAACGAAGCTAACCAAATCATAAAAACTCCGATCCGAGCTCATATACAAATAAGTCAAACCACGGTCAATTCTTTCAAATTCAAAGCTTCCAACTGAAACTATTCTTTCAAATTCATTCCAAATCTTCCTGAAAACCAAAACCAACGATCTATATTAGTCATAATACCCAACACGGGGCAAGTCATGCCTGAGAACTGGCGATAAAAGTGCAAAAGTTTAAAACGATCGGTTGGGTAATTACATAATGTGAGTACGCCAACTCAGTAAGTAATAAAGGTAAATAAAGTCTGAGCAGTAAGAAATCACATAAATCACGTCATAGCACCACAATGGGTACATTATTTTTCCGAAACAGGATACAAATCAAATCATCTCGTTTAACTCCCATTTCGGGAAAAATACTTTGAAAAATGTCTTTCTAACAATTTCAGTAGAAGTTCAATGTAATTTATAGTGAAAGTGATAAAAATTATAATCGGTCCTTCGGCAAAAACATAGTTTGTATACAACTCCTCGGGCAAACAGAAATTCATAACCATCTCATAACTTAAAAATCTCAGTTGTAGTGACAAAGCCAAATCAGTCGCTAAATTCCGAACACCTCGTAAAAACTCCAATTTAAATGAAAGTTGTTTAAAATATTTGTTTAACATTTTCGATAGAGGCTCGGTATAAAGATGAGGAAAACTAGTAATTTAATCGACATATTCAATAAAGACTCACCTCAAGGAGGAGCGAAAACAGTAAGTTTATCAACAGGCCCCTTAGGCAAAGCATCACTCGTATATGTGTGTATATATGTGTGTGTGTCTCTCTCTCTCTCTCTCTCTATATATATATATATATATACACACACCTTCGGGCAAGTCACTCAGTCACTTATGACTCAACTCCTAGCAATTAGCGCTCACACTCAGCACTCACGCTCAATAGGTACCTTATCACAACCGCTGTGGCGTGCAGTCCGATCCATATATATAATCGACTGTGCTCACTAGGGGTGTGTAGACTCCGGAAGGGCTCCTACAGCCCAATCGCTATAGCGCTGTGACGTGCAGCCCGACAACATGTAGTCGCGGCGTGCAACCCAATCCATATATTGCTGCGGCGTGCAGCTCGATCAGCCTGATCCATATATCGTTGCGGCGTGCAGCCCGATCCATATATCGTTGCGGCATGCAACCCGATCCATATATATAATCGACTGCGCTCACTGGAGGTGTGCAGACTCCGGAGGGGCTCCTACAGCCCAAGAGCTATATCGCTGTGATGTGCAGCCCGACAATATGTTCGTCGCGGCGTGCACCCCAATCCATATATCACTGAGGCATGCAGCTCGATCCATATATATATATATATATATATATATATATATATATATATATATATATATATATATATATATATATATATATATATATATCTGCGGCGTGCAGCCGGATCCATAAATATGCAATCCTCACAACCAGGCCCTCGGCCTCTCTCAATCATTAACCTCACAATTAGACCCTCAGTCTTTCTCGGTCATTAACCTCACAATCAGGTCTTCGGCCTATATCAGCCATCAACCTAACAAGCCACTTGGACTATCAGTAAAACAGGGCATTCAGCTCATGAATATCATTTATAGTATCAAAAATTGAGTAAAAAAGGCTGAGTTAAGAAATCAGTAAGATATATCATGACTGAGTACAATTATTAAGTCAAAACAGTGAGGAATAGTTGTAAAATCCCCATAAGGGTCCAAAAAAGTTGGCACGAGGCCCAAATATGGCATTCCGCCCAAAATATAGCAATATTTTTCAAAACACAATGATATCAAACAGTTTTCCATCAAATACGTGACCTAACAGTCATACGGGATGGACCAAGTCACAATCCTCAATGGTGCACGACTCCACGCTCGTCATCTAGCGTGTGTGTCACCACAAAGTAGCACAACGATGTGAAATCCTGAGTTTCATACCCTTATGACAGTATTTACAATCATTACTTACCTCAATCCGGTCCAAACTCTAGCCCATGATGCCTTTGCCTCTCAAATCAGCCTCCGATTGCTCCAAATCTAACCAAAATCGGATTCATACCATCAAAATATGCTAAGGGAACAAAGCTCACTCGAAAATAACCAATTTACATCAAAATTTCCAAAATTGACCAAACCCGACCCCCGGGCCCACGTCTCGAAATCCGATAAAATCATATCAATAGAATCTTTATCCTCTCACGAGTTCATACATACCAAGAACATCAAAATATGACATCAATTGTCCATTCAATCCCCAGAAGAATTCTTAAACTTTTCTTCCATTTCCCCCAATTTTCACTCTAATTTATCAAATTAAATGATGGAATTCATGACTAAATCACAAAATTAAACCAAATATGAGTGAAGAATACTTACCATAGTTGCTCCACTGAAAATCTCCTCAAATTTCACCTTCTCCCGAGCTCTCTAATGGTTTTTGAGATTATGGACCAAAACCCTCATTTTTTGAACTTAACATTCTGCCCAGTTATTTTCTTCATCGCGATTGCAGAATTTGCCTCGTGATCACGAAGCCCAAAAATGGACTGCCCCCTCGTGATCACGAAGCCAAATCTGCAATTTCTCAAACATACAATTGATCCGTTTAACCACACGAAACTCACCCGAGGCCCTCGGGACCTCAACTAAGCATGCCAACATATCTCATAACATCATTCAAACTTGTTCCCACCTTTGGAACGCTAAAAACAACATCAAAACACTAAATTTACATCAGATTCAAGCCTAAGAATTCCAAAAACTTACAAATTCCACTTTCGATCAAAAAGTCTATCAAACCTCATTCGAATGACCTGAAATTTTGCACACACGTCAAAAATGACACAACGGACCTACTTCAACTAAGGCTGTATTCTGGGCCGAGTGCGGGCCTAAACGGGCCAAACGGGCCCGGGCTTAGGCGGGTCGGTCTTTGGTGGTCCTGGGCCAAACGGTCCCGGGCTTCACGGGCTCAACATGTGGAACCGGCCCACGACGGGCCTAAGCCCACATGGTCCCGAGCTAAATGGACCGGGCCCACGGGCCTAACGAGCTTTTTCTTTCCGGGCTATTTTTTATATTTAAGGCAATTCTTATAAACTATATATGTATATACTAATATAAATTGCTTATACATGGCTATATAAATATATATAGTGTATATAATATGTATAGCATGTATATATAATTATATATTAAAGTTTGCAGTTAAAAAGTAAAATAACAAAACAATAGTAAAACTAAATTATCATGCATAATAAATTAATAACAAAGTAAAACATTAAGCATAAATACGTCTAATAGTTATAAAATAACACAAATTGTCGAAAAATCTTAAATACGAATTTTCGGATGAGCGCACTCTTTCCGAACGAGGCATTAATATTTGGCCTTCTTCATTTTCTTCAAGCACCTCAAATTGTTGCGAAACAAATGAGCGCACTCTTTCCGAACGAGAAATGATTTAACTTGAGATTGAGACTTGAAATCTTGAAAATTGGAGATTGAGAGAATGAGAGAAATTTAGATTGAGAAATGAGTATTGAGTGAAGAAATGAAGAAGGAGGGGAGGGGGGGTATTTATAGTTTTAGAGAAGGTTAGTTTTGTAAATTGAAAAAAATATTAAAAAACAAAATAGGCTATTTGTGCAATATGTCCATTGGCAATGGTCATTAGGGCCCTCCATTTGAAACTTTTAAATATATAGTGCATTATATATATATATATATATATATATATATATATAT
>MU749390.1:166276-185204 GCA_026770625.1 Nicotiana glauca | reverse complement strand
AAGAAAGACACAAGTTGTTTTGAAAAGAGGAATTTTGGTTGAAAACATTAATCTAAGATAGAACATTAAAGAAGAAGAAAGGGGTCCTAAGGTTAAACATAATATGGATCACTTTGGTGCAATACCCAACAATCATTCTCGCACGAGATATTAGCACACCAGTCATCATATCCATATGGAATACTAAGCCTCGTACGGGTTGAACTTCTTGCTAAGGTAATAGATGACTTGCTCCTTTCTTCTCGTCTCATCATGTTTTCCCAGAATACAACCAAATGCCCCATCCAATACTGCACGATAGAGTAATAGAGGTCTCCCTGGCTCGGGTGGAACCACGACTGGCGGCGTTGACATATATTCCTTGATTCTGTCGAAAGCCTTTTGACAATCATCAGTCCATTTAGTGGCGGCATCCTTCTTAAGCATCTTGAAGATGGGTTCACAAATGACAATGGACTGGGATATGAATCGGCTGATATCGTTGAGTCTTCCCAGAAAACTCATTACATCCTTCTTGCTCTTTTGCGGTGGCAACTCTCGAATGACTTTGACCTTTGACGAATCCAATTCTATTCCCTAGTGACTTACAATGAAACCCAATAACTTTCCGGTAGGGACCCCGAATGCACACTTGGCTGGATTCAGTTTCAAGTTGTATCTCCTCAATCTGTTGAAGAACTTCCTTAAATCTTCCATATGATCTGCAACTTTCTTGGATTTGATGATGACATCATCCACATACACCTCAATTTCTTTATGTATCATGTCATGAAAGATAGTGGTCATGGCCCTCATGTAGGTGGCACCGGCATTCTTCAAACCGAACGGCATCATTCTGTAACAGTTCATTCCCCATGGCGTGATGAATTCCATTTTCTATGTATGTTCTTCAACCATCCATATCTGGTGGTATCCAGCAAAACAATCGACGAACGACTGTAGCTCATGTTTGGCACAGTTTTCAATCAGTATGTGTATATTTGGCAAAGGGAAATCGTCCTTGGGACTGGCCCGGTTAAGATCCCGGTAGTCGACACAGACTCTAACTTTTCCATCTTTCTTTGGTACCGGCACGATATTGGCTAACCATGTCGGATATTCTACCACTCTGAGAACCCTGGCTTTGACTTGCTTGGTAACCTCTTCTTTGATTTTCAAACTCATGTCTGGCTTGAATTTTCTGAGCTTCTGTTTTACCAGCGGGAATGCCGGATCTGTCGGCAACTTGTGAGCCACAATGGATGTGCTGAGACATGTCATGTCGTCGTAGGACCATGCAAAGATGTCCTCATACTCTTTTAAGAATTCTCTGTACTCTTTCTTTTCTGGTGGTGACAAATGTACGCTGATACGTGTTTCTTTGACATTCTTTGCGTCTCCCAAATTAACAACCTCAGTTTCGTCCAAGTTGGACTTAGGCCTGTTCTCAAAATTCTCGACCTCTCTGACAACCTCTTCTGGTATTTCATCCTCTTCTAAATCTATGTTCGTTTGTTGCATTTCCTTGTTGCAAGTCACAGTCGTTGGTTCATCGTCAAGATATGTAATAGTAATGCTGTGTAAAAATAAAGAATATGGTAGAGAAAAGTAATAAGAGCGAGATATAAAGATAAACTTGGAAAATGCTTTCGATTAAATTCATAACTGTTTGAAACATCAGAGCTCTTTTCAAAAGTAAAGACAATGCGAGAAAGTAAAATCAACTAAAAAGTAAAAATGCGATGCATAGTGCGTCGTTTAGCCTTGCTACCCCGAAGTTCTCCGAGCACTGGTGGTCCTGACTGACCAATTGGTGAGGTGTTCTCCTTGGTTCACAGCTTGAATGGAAGGGCCTTCCTCCCCTTCCTCCTCGAAGATAACACAGCAGTCCATATCATCCTCCAAAAATAGGTTCTTCATTGCTGCTAGTGGCTCATCTTCCTCTGATTCGTATACGACATTAGCTGGCTGAAATGCTCCAGTTGGGGCATGGGATGTTCAATGGGCAGTAGGGATTGTGCCACGGTGGTGACCAATGATTGAACTCTTCCCAGGTGTACTCGTATTCCAGGCCGAAGGTGGTTCCATGCTTCTTCAACTTGATAGGCTTGGTGATGCCCTGAAGATTTTTGCCAAGTCCTTTTCCAGGCTCATACCCGCTCCAGTTCAGGATGCTCTCATTTTTGTTATCCCACCACTTGTCTTTGTCTATGGCGTTGACTCGCTCGATGTGATGGTATGTTTCTCCACCTATTCTCCTTCTACCCCTGATCATCGGGATGGTTTGGCTACCGTATATAGGGTTGCTACCGTTGCCGTGAATGATCACCTCCTGATGCTTCCATTCAAATTTCACAGCCTGATATAAGGTTGATGCTACAGCCCCAACGGCGTGGATCCATGGTCGTCCCAGCAACAAATTGTAGGATGCTGGCACGTCTATGACTTGGAAGTCAACATCGAACCAGGTGGGTTCCATCTGTAGGCACAGGCTAATTTCTCCGATGGTGGATCTTTGAGATACGTCAAAATCTTTGAAACTGATAGCTCCATCCTTGATCTCATGCAATCCTTTTACCAATGTCCTGAGAGTTATTAACAGACAGATGTTAAGGCTGGATCCCCCGTCGATTAAGATCCTGGTGATAAAATAATCCTCGCATTGTGCAGTGATATGCAATAACTTGTTGTGACTAAGCCCTTCTAGTGGTAACTTATCCTCGTAGAAGGTGATCTTGTGGCTTTCCAACACCTGCCCTACCATATTTGCCATTTCGCGTCATGTTATGTTGCTGGGAACATAAGCTTCGCTCAATATTTGCATTAAGCCATTTTTATATGCCTTAGAGCTGTGTAGAAGAACCAGAATAGAAATTTTGTGCTGGTGTTTTGTTCAGTTTCTCATTGACTGAGTATTCTTTGGCCTGTACCTTCCTCTAAAGGTCCTCGGGTCCACTTTCAATAGTTCATCCAGAGGCTTGCTTGGTGGACTCAGCCAAATGTTCTAGGGTGTATACCCTGCCTGTCTTGGTCATGCCTTGTGCGACAATTGCTTCTCCAGTATCTGTCTTTCCCTTCCTTCTAGCCTTAGCTGTGTAATCCCAAGGTATGGCATTTGACTTGAACGGGGTCACGTCTGTCATGGAGACTGGAATTGGCTTCCTGGGAGGTAACACAGTGAATTCAAGTGGTGCACGTGCCTTGGGAATCCCGAACTCAACTTCAATCGATTTTGGCATCTTTGCAGGAGGTGCTTCAAACTCGAGTGGTACAGACACATTTACCACATCGCCCTCAGAGGGTTGGATCTGAATAACAATGGGATTGAGGGTAATTGCTGGCTTCTTGGGCTCATCTCCTTCAGCTATCAAACTGATTGACCCCTTGGGGTCCCAATCATCCTCGATCTCGATCATATGGATGCCTCCGCCCTTGTGGTCAGGCAGAGGGTTGTTGTTGACATTGGGAGCGGGCTCCTTTGCTATAATGACCTTGTTATCAATCAGATTCTGAATCTTGTCTTTCAACGAGCGACACTCGTAGATGGTGTGGCCTTTCTTCCCGAAATGGTATGCTCAAGTCTTATTTGGGTTGATCCATTGAGAGGGATTTTCTGGAGTTACGGCTGGGATAGGGGTAACGTAACCGGCTGCTTTGAGTTTTTCATATAGTTGGTTGATTGGTTCGGCAATGGCGGTATATTGTCTAGGAGGTTTACGGTCAAAATTTTGTCTGGGCCGAGGAAAGTTTTGGCAAGCGGGTGGTGATGGGTAATGAGAATGTTGGGAGTTGTATGCTTGGTATACAGGTGTGCGTTGGGAATATCTGGGCGAGGTAGGTTGATACGTGGGTGGTGGAGGTGATTGATAGGCAGATGGTGGCATTTGGTATGTAGGTGAGGGTGCTTGGTAATTTATGGTAGGTTGATATGTGAGTGGAGTTGAGGGGTAGGTTTGGTACTTCATAGGGGAATTGTTCCTTTGTGCAACCATTACGGAACTTAAATCCGTTTTGTTTGACGAGCCACCAGACTATAAAGCCTTGTTGGTAGCTTGCAACACCTCGAGGTTAGTGACCATACCATTTTTGATGCCTTCTTCGATCCTTTCTCCCAACTTGATGATATCGGAGAACTTTTGACCCTCTTTTAGCATCAGCCTTTCATAGTACTGCGAATCCTGAGCACGGATGAAGAACCTTTTCATTTGTTCTTCTGGCAAGGCCGGCCTCACCTTAGCAGCTTCTGACCTCCAACGAGTAGAATACTCGCGAAAGCTCTCTATGGGCTTCTTCTTTAGATTCTGGATATAGAACACATCTGGTGCGTTCTTAGTGTTGAACCTAAATCGATCCATAAAGTCAGACGCCATGTTCACCCAACTTGTCCATTTCTTTGCATTCTAGCTGATATACCATCATAAAGCATCGCCCTTCAGACTCCTCATGAACAGCTTCATGCGGATTTTCTCGACCCTTCCGACTCCTACCAACTTATCACAATACATTCTCAAGTGGACTCTGGGATCACCTATACCGTCGAACATCTCAAACTTGGGAGGTTTGTACCCCTCTGGGAGCTCAACATCTGGCTGAACACAAAGATCTTCATACTTTAACCCTTCAACACCTTTGCTACCTTCGAAACCTTGGACCCGGCTAGTCAACTTCTTGAGTTCAGCGGCCAAATTTTGAATGAGGGAGCCCTTGTCATCTGATTCGGGCGCACTTGTGATTGGCTGAGTGTAGTAGGGTATAGTGTCCACAAAGATAGGAGTGTTATGGTCTTTTGTGGTATTGTGTGGTTCGGGAATAAGCAGTGGAGTGTTATTGCATGTGTTGCAGGCTTGGGCATGAGTGGGTTGTATTGGTGGTTGCGGGATATTTTGTGGAGGTGCAGGGTTCTGGGTGTTAACATCAGGAGAGGCAAGAGTGATTGACAGGCTTGCCAGGTTCCGAACTTGGTCCGGTTCCGAACGAAATCTCAGCAACATTTGCTCAAGGTGAGCAGCAGTCTCCTTGGTAATTGCAGCATTTTGAGAAGTTTCCTCAAGTTCCTTTCTAGCGCTTGCATCTCCCATTTTGCCTTTGTTCCTGTTTCTGGTAGGACGTGGAGGAGGAGGAGGTGGAGGGCCCTTGGATCTTGTTGAGTATGCTGATGGTGCCAGAATGCACGAACTAACCTTTGGGGAGGGGAATAAAAATAAAAGAAAAACAAAAAGGTAAAAGTTAGTGTGGATTCTGAGAAATAATATTGTGATATTTAAACATGTTGTGCAATAGTATAAGTCGTTTCCTAATTTGGGTGCCTCGTTGTGCCCGAGGTAGGCCTAGCGACAAATTAAATTTGGTTAACTTATTATGCTAAATGCCTCATTTTATTGATAAAACAAGACGAGTCTTAAAACAATTCAATGATAAAAGATGTCACTAATGCCCAGTGGCCTTATTACATTAAGAAAGCATGAAATAAAAGATCCTAACTACTTGGTCCCAGAAGGACCTTCCCCAGATTCGGTACTCTTGCCTCTCTCGTACAGCTGCATCAACTCTCGCAGTCCTAATAGCAGATAGGCTCGAGCCAGATGTCCGCCTGCACTTCCCTCGGCATTTTGACAGTCTTCAATTCTTTTCAAGAACTTTCCTTCTAACTCCACCATACCTCGCTCCAGATATCCCAGCCGGTTGTTGGCGTTGATAGCCATATCCTTCCACTCGTTGATCAGCTTCTCGTGGGCTTCCTGTATTTCCTGATGTTCATTCTCACATTCTCGCATCCTCTTGCGCAGCTGGTTGTATTTGACCTGCGCTTCAGTTTTCTCATCAATAATCCTATGCCCGTGGACAAATCTTGGATGACCCCAAACCAATGTGATCATCTTCCAACCAACCCATGTAGTGCGGTACACACCTAGCATGATACCTGTCTGGTTCGATAGACGCGCTTGCATATGCTGAGCGTGACACCTGTGTGGGCTATCATTATCTTGAAAGTCAGCCCTAAAATGACTTATTTTCTCTATCCTCGGTATGATTTGCTTTCTTCCAGCTTGCCTCATGACCCGGAAAGGGACATAAGGATGAGTTCCCCTCAGACCGATGAGTATGAGGAATGGCGCGTCTTGAGAACAGACAATGAACTCCCCTGTTGGGAACCACTCGAACATCCAGTGAACTTGCTCTTCTTTTAGATTTTCAAACAACTCTACCCATACACTGGCGTCCACTAGCTGAGCGAACATGTTGGGCATGAAGTTCATTCTATTGGTGATGAAAAGCAATATGGTCATCCCAATCCCTGCATATGATTTCCTATCTTTAGTCGCCTTTATGAAGGTGTTCTATGAGCCAAAGTTGCAGTAACAGATTACAACCCTCGAAGTGCGGAGCCCCTTGTTGACATTTTCCCAAGGCTCGATACATCTTAGCGATGATCATGGGCACTATGCTGAAAGTCTGTCCGTCGATACCCTCCATTAAGGTTTTGGTTACCATTTCTAGTCTGGTGTGGATCCTAGCCTTCTTCATGGGAAAGATTATCATACCCAAGAAGCAAAACATGAACACAAAGGCCCTCCTATGTATGTGCCCCAAAGAGGTGAGGGTAAACTCGTCAATGTAGGTGCGATAAAACTTGCTATGGACATACCTTTCCTACAAGAAATCAAATGGTATGTAGGAGTCCTTCAAGCAAGCTAGGTCGGGATTTTTCTTGAGTCCCATCATCTTAAGGAAGCCTTTACTTTTGTGGTTTTTTGGTATAAGCATACCCAAAGTCTCCCACAGGATACCAGCTAAACCTCCTATTTCTTCTAGTAAAGGGGTCATTTCTAAATCTCCGAAGCGAAACACCGATCGATCACTATCCCAGAACAAAGTGGCAGCCTTTATGATTTTGTTGTTAGGTTGGATTTCTAGAAGTGAGGGCAAATTCCCTAAGTACTTGCAGATGAGGTTTTGATTGGTGGCATGAAGATCTTTCCACCAGCTTAGCAACCTTGGGTGAATGTTGGATACCATACCGAATCTGGGGAATTCGTGCCTCATTTTCTGCAAAACAAAGTGTTAGGCCCTTAACCCCACCAGACTCGACTATTTAAATCAATAATTAGCAAAAGGCATTTAGTTTTCCAAATAAATGCACATAACGTGGAGGTGTCCGTTCGGGTTTCGAGGAAACCCGATGGACTTTGGTTTAGGCTATCTTAAGGAGTTATTATGTGGACAACATAACTGACTCGGCTAGGATTGACCATGATGCATGAAAAATTTAATGGAATAAGGTTTCTGTTTTTTGAAGTGCTAGACAAGGTACCCTTGAGCGGACAACTCAAGAGGGAAAGGTGCGGAACCATCAACACCGTTGATTGACTGGTTTTACCGTAAATATGCCTTTGCCGCATTTAGAGGTTATAATATCGGAAAGGCGCAACCACTTATTATAAGCATTGCTATAGAATTTGTTTTGGCATGAGAGGAATATGATGTTGAAAAATGCAGTTACAATAATGAAGCAAATTGCATGTATTTTCACGTTCATAAAAATAAAGATTACAATAAATGCTCGGAAATTACAACAGAGTTGAAATAATAAGGCAGTAAAAGCAGAAATTAAAAGGAAAGAAAAACATGAAGAGCCAAGTTAGTATTCTTGATAAAACAATTAAAGACTGAAAGTAAATGCAATCAAGGAAGCAATAAAGTCACAAAGCACGTAATGGTAAAAGCCTTAAAGAAATCCCCAGCAGAGTCGCCATGCTATTGATGCCCCCCATTTTTCCTAAGGGCGAAAAGCGGGTTTCGACACTATGGGTGGAATGACTCTTTTATCCCCTTTCGGGGAATTTGAGTTATGGATTTTGGAGAGTCTCCACCTAATGATTATAGTGCATTAGGACACTTTAAAAGAGGAGAAGAGAAAGAAAACCAGAGTTCGGGTAAGGGCTTGAGATTATCTCGAGGGGAAGGTGTTAGGCACCCCTCAAGATCTACTAGTGTACATCCCGGCCGTGCTTAATTGTGACTTTAAGAGTAGGCGTGAACAAGCAAAGTTTTCACATAGGAAACATAGCAAGTTGAAAATTTTGAAAGAAGAAAGACACAAGTTGTTTTGAAAATAAGAATTTTGGTTGCAAACATAATCTAAGATAGAACATTAAAGAAGAGGAAATGGGTCCTAAGGTTAAACATAATATAGATCACTTTGGTGCAATACCCATCAATCATTCTCGCACGAGATATTAGCGCACCAGTCATCATATCCATATTCTACCCTTCCCACCCCGTTAAGATATTTAAACGCGATTAGTCTCATTTTACTTATTGCATGCTAGTACCCGACCCAACCTATCAGTCCTGGGGTGTTAGGACATCGAATCCTAAAAGGGGAAGAAAGGGATAGGGGCTTTGCATGGAGTTTCAAAGGATAAAATCTAATTCGTCATTCAAAACAGATACCAAGTAGGGGAAAGAACAATATGACAATCCAAGGCTCAAAGAAACCCCTTTAAACATACAACATATAGTTTAGCATGTCTTGCATATACTGGTCTGGTATTAAATTAAAATTAAGTGGCAGACGGATCACTTTAACACATAGAATTAGATAAAAGGTCTACATTAGGCAACTTGGATCCAATTGTTAGTATCTGGATTATTTTACCGGATTATTAATTAAGGACTAACATAGACACGTTTCGAAAGAAGCAGAAATCTGTAGAAGTTCAGAAAGGTTTTGGAAAATCACTGGAACCGTTTAAAGAAATGTTTCAGAAGTAAAGTATTTATAAAAAGGAGGCGAGAGTTTGAAAGTTGTTTTGAAAGTAACTTCAAGAAATAAAAAAATTCAGACAGAGAATTGGGAAAAACGATATTAGGAACGCGTGTTTGTTAAGTTGCAGACAGGTTTGGATGGATCTGTTGAAAAACATTGAAATAGTTGCCAGATTACATTCTTATAACTCGAGCGAGCTAGAGATCCTATAGGCAGGATGTCTACTTCGATTTCTTTATTTTACTCAACGTTATTTTTACCGTTTCAGGCAGACGAGAGTTGTGCTATCCTATGGTTTGCCTTTTTTTTTTTGTGCAATTCAATAGGCATGATTTCTATATGCTTGAATGAAGAAAAATGCAAGCCTATGGAAATGATCTCTAGGTGATTCAAACGTTAAAAGCCTATAGACATGATATCTAAGTGATTCAAAGTAGTAAAAGTCCTATAGGCATGATATCTAGGCGATTCAAAGTATTAAATCCTATAGGCATGATATCTAAGTGATTCAAAGTGTTAAAATCCTATATGCATGATATCTATGTGATTCAAAGGAGTACAAGTCCTATAGGCATGATTTCTAGGTGATTTAAAGTAGTAAAAATCCTATAGGCATGATTTCTACCCTTTAACATGCAAACAAATAAAAACCACTCCCGTACCTTTTACTATTATATTCCCCAAGTTTTTATTACAGAGCCAAAAGTAAAAATAAAATACATCATAGCCCACAGTTAGATCCAAACAGCCTAATGCAATCTTGATGTCCAATACATGTATTTTACCAAATCCGGGTTCCAGATTCCAAGGTCTTCTCTTAGAGTGTTTCAAAGTTCCAAGGAGCTTCAAGAGCCTAGGCAATGCTTACACCCTAAAGAGTGATTGTTGTAACGGAGTAGTGCAATGTGTGGAATTACCAGCCCTTAGGCATCCAAGTTCAGGGGGAGCTCTAGGGTCCCTAAGCATGGCTTACCAGAGGGGGTAGAACTTAAGAGCTAGGAGTAAGTGTAAAGTGAGGGAGGAACCTTAGCAGGAGGTGGTCATACCCAGCCATGGCATAGACTGGCACACCCCTAACCTCTTGCTCAGATTCAAACAAATAAGAGCAGACTCTTATAGAGTCAAACTCAGATCTGAATGGTGATCAGGACACCAACAGACCTAAATTAGAGCTCAACATATTGAGGGGAAAGGGAATGGGAAAGCAATCGAGTAAAGACTCAAAAGAGTCTAGTTCTGGATCACAGACAGCAATTCATAGTGCTGCTATGACCCAGGAAAATACTCACATACAAAGGGAATAGAGGGAAAGGGATTAAAACATAACCTAAAGAGACATAGCATGCTTGAAGGTAATTACATAGTGCAGGAAAGCATAAATAAACACACAAAGAAAGAAGGGGTAGAAGCAGAGAAGTTGAACATATAACAAGGATGCTATTTAACATAGAAGAACATACCAGTTGTAAATTCTAGAATAGCAGGATAGTAACAGCAAACAGACAGCCAGGAACAACAGGAACAGACTCAAGAAAACTCCCCAAGTGCTTAGAAGTTCAGACAGCAGGAAGTACAGATGTAGAATGCTCAGTAGTAGTGTAGAGAAATAGAGAGTAGTAATAGTAGTATTAAAGAAGACAGAGAGGTGAATTCTGATTTTGATTTGCAGTCAGAATTCGATGACGAAGTGAAAAGAAAAGCATGTATTTATACTTAAAATCAGACATGCAAGCAAGGAAAGAAAATTAGTCGAGTATCAATTAAGATCAATCAATTAACAGAGGTTCCTTTGGTTAAGGAATCCCAATTTGATCGGTAAAGGACATGAAATATTTAAGAAAAGGGGATCAAATAAACAACATTGTGCATAGTATACAAATAAGGGTAAATACATAAAAGTTATTTAAGGAGAGGTTTTAGAAATACACGGTTTGTGCGATTAAGGTAAGAAAACCAATTAACAAACAGTAAATCAAAAGGTCTGAGATTTTTATACGAATGAATCAAGTCTGAAAAAAGAGGAAGGTTTTACTTAGGTCGAGTCACGGGCAAAAATGGAAAGAAATCATTCAAGCTATATTCAGAAGAAATTTTGAACTAATTGCAAATTTGAAAAAACACTTTGGGGGGAAACTCATAGTATATAAGGTGCATACGAACACGTCAAACATGAAAGAAGGTTGTACTATAATTGTAAAGAATTAGTAGGAAAATATAGTGTAGAAAAGCTTTTGGCAAAAAGGTCAGAACCATATGAAAAAACAGAGAAATTGAAATCAAACTAGTTAAGAGGTAAGAAGATGCAAGTCACATACAAATGGTCCGAAAAACCACAAATTCTAGGGTTTTCGTTATTAATCCAATGTAGGGATGAACAAATCAGATAAGAGCAAACTCAAAAAAACCCAAAGGAACTTAATCGTTCCGTGAAAACATGCTGAGGGAAAACACAGTAAAAGAAAAATACAAGGAAACATTAGGAGGAAATATAGTAGAAGAAAGTACATAGGAGTCAAAGTAGAAACAAACAGGAGCCACAGTAGGATGAATACAGTAAGAACACCATATAAAATCACAGTAGAACGAGTAAAAAACAAAGAAACCCTAAATCGGAGAAGATGAACAGTTTTTGAAACCAAACTTTTGAAAGAGATTTAAGAAATCATTTGAAAACCTTAAGAAAAGCATGGATCTAGAGCGGATCTAGAGAAATATAGGAAAACCTCAAAGGGCTAGGGTTTCAGAAGAACCCTAGAAGTGAGAAAGGCCTAGAAAACGGTCTGCTCTGAGACAGATAAGCCAGAGATAGGCTCATAGGACCAGGACATGCCAGAGATGGCCGTGAAACTTGAATCGGCGAATATCTGAGCGTAAACCTTCAAGGTCAGACCTTGAATCTTCCAGTAGCAGGTGTACAAGAGCACATGTAGGTGATTGCAGGCCACCTAGGGCTTGGGGATGCCATGGATTCCTGTGAAACATAGTGAAAACCAGTGGGAGAAGGCTAGGGTTTCGGAGGGGCTAGAGAGAGTTTGAGAGGACGAGGGTTTGAGGTCGGCGGTCAAAATGAAAATGATAGATAGGGTTAGGGGTTGGTAAGTTAAAAAAGAATGGTGAAACCGTGGCCGTTGATCAAAATGATCAATGTCCTGGATTAAAACAACAGCCGGGTGGGTTTGAAAATGGGTCAGGTAATTGGGTCATTTAATTGGGTTAATTGGGGTCAGAATTGGGGTCCAAATTGGGCTACAATTGAAAGCAATTTGAGGCCAAAATTGAAATAGCCATTTTTCCCTTTTGAATTTATAAAAATAGTAAAAGATATTAAAAATCAAATTAAAAGCACTGGGTTAGCAAACCATATGTAAGTATTAATTTAAAAATATTTATATTAACTTTGTAATTAAAATTGCTATTAAATCCGAAAATGGGCTAAAATTATAATTTCATGCAATTTAGTTTTAAAAATATCAAATGGACTCGTAAAATTATAGAAAAATCATGTAAATTATATTTTTTTATGCAAATGTCAGAATAAAATAAACTATTCTCCAAAATAGCAGGCTTTTGGGAATAATTATTGGGATTTATGGTGTAAAAATAGGCCCTAAATTAGTTTAAAAATCCTTTAAAAATGCCAAAATCTTTTGGGATGCTCATATATGCATACATATGCTATTTTGAGTATAAAAATATATAGAAAAAAATTGGGTATCAACACCCAGCCTGAGGTAGCAGAGTCATGCCACGACTATAAATAAGGCACTTGTTGGGAGGCAACCCAACCCGTATATCTTTTATTTATTTATTATTATTTTTTAGTGTCAAGTTATGTTGTTTTTATTTTGCAGAGAAGGGGAAGTCTAAGTACCCAAAGTTGAAGCTGAGGAGCATGTTTGAGCTTAAGTGTGGGGTCTTCCCGACACTTAAGATTGTGGATCATGTTCGTGCTAAGCTCAAGAGGGTCTCAGGGAGTATTTCTCGCCCATGTTTAAATATTTTTCTCTATGCCATGCATCGAGAACTATGCACAATATAAGTGTGGGTTGGGGAAACTACTTTCTGAAGTGTAGTTGTATAAAACTATTTTTTTTAGTTTTTCTTTTAGAACTCGTAGTAGACATAGACTATGTTAAAAAATTGAAAAAAAATAAATAAAAACGAAATTTGAAAAAGAAATTTCGAAAAAGCTTAGATTTTTTCCCGATGATGTATCTTTGGACAATTTTCTTGAGGAATAAAATCCAAGTAAAAATACCAAAAAGACTTTTTTTTAGGATAGTTAGATAGCATCCCTTGGTTTTTCTTTGGGCGCTGATTCTTTTCCAGGGGTGTAGCTCAATCCGGGTACTTTATTTACTTTTTTTGGGAGTAGTTTAGGAAGAAACTGAGTCGCTCTAAGATACTCATTGACATGGTTGATAATGTCACATTAGGCTATGACATACATTCTATTTTCCCGTATATTTGGTTTGAATTGTTAAGCCTAAGTAAGTAAATAACCTATTTTGTGACGCCTTTTATCAGTGGTTAGACTCGTATGCCACATAGTGCAATATTGCTTAAATTTCTCAATTATGGGTGCTTACTTGACTTGAGAGTTGAACATAACCTCCTTGATTGAGTCATGTGCAACGTGTGTGTGAGGATTTGTGATTTTTTGTGCTATAATGTATAGTCTAGAACTTGCCTCGTGTGTTAATTGAAGCGAAATTGTGGGTTGTGCTAATCTAAGTGATGAAGTAGGTATTTTCTTGCTTGATCATGGATGTGCTTGTCACATCAAAATAAGATTTTCCGTTGCTAGCCCCTTTTGAGCCTATAGACCTTTCTTTTGGCACCCACATTACAAGCCATAGCCCATCTTATTCTTAATTTGATATTGATTTAACCTTTACCACCTAAGGCACTTAGTCGCTAAAAGAAGTAAGGTTAGAAATTGGGGAGTATCTTTTGAGTGGAACCATGGAAGTTTGGTGCAATAAAGTTGAAATCAAAGGTCACTAGCCGATGAACTTCATTTTATGGAGTGTGTGAAGAAAAGAGAAAAGAAAAAAATATAATAGTGAATGTATGTAGAAAAATAAACACCTCTAATTCTTATTGATTTTTGCTAGTGAAAAATAGAGAATTGCTGAATTAAAAAGAGGGTTATGTTGTATGTGGCAAGTGAGTTGGTTGAGAAGAATATGAACTTGAATTGTAAATGTAGTATATTAAAGTGCTTAGGAGGGTGAGTCACTATTTCTAAATATATCCTACCCGTCACTTAGCCTACATTACAACCTTAAAAGTCCTAATTGATCCTGAATTTGGCTAGCTTAAATTAATAGAGATATACACTACGGGAAAGCTTATGGTACGACCACGGAATGCATATGAATTCTTTATGAGAGTGAGCGAATTTTGTTCAATTGTGCGATATCCTTAATCTATATTCAAAAGTATGTTTGAATGTGTGGACTATCTATATTCACTCTTTTGTTTGTTGATGAGGGCACATGATCTCATGAATGATTGGTAATGTTGTAAACTTTTTTGTTAGGTAAGTGCATGAATTGAGGGTGCTTAGTGGTTACAAGTCGGCTTTTGAGGTTGGGTGGTGATAAATAGATTGTTAGAATTGATTGAAGTAAAATATTATACTTGGGCATGCTTAAATGGGAAGAATATGATTTTTTCTGTGTTCATGCTTGTGTGCCGGTATTGATCATAGTCAAGAATATTGTGTGTGGTTAAAGTTAAATTGCTCCTCTATAATTGATACTTGTACGTAGTTGGGGGGTTTATTAGATAGTCCGATTGTTCGAGGACGATCAAGAGTCTAACTGTGGGGTGTTGATCTTTAGCTTAAAGCACATATATTTCTATGTATATCGCCTCATATTTTACTTTTATTTTTTGAATTTAGGATGTTAAATTGCTATGATTTATATTATTTTGAAGTATTTTTATGTGTAGGAATGATTCAGGAGCAATAGGGGGGTGAAATGCGCAAGATTTGAGCCAAAACGAACGAAACCGGGACATGTGCGAATTTTCCGTGGAGGGCGCCTGGCGCTAGCCATGGTGCCGGCGACGTGAAATTTCTCTAATTTCGCCCGGGACAAGATTATTTCGGCCCTAGACCTACCCAACACGTATGAAAGCAAGACTAAACCTATTTTCGAAGGGAGAGATGCCACTTTGGAGGAAAGATACACACGGGATCATAAGGAAGCGGAGAATTCTCAGTTTTTTTCATCTTTTTTTAATATTTTCAGTTGATTCAACAATTATGCCATTGTTTGATTACATCATGAGTGGCTAAACACCCATTGTTCTGGGGTTGTGATTTAGCCATGAATATTGTTATTTGATATTAGCTTGGCCTTGACTAGAATTCACCAATATATGGTTATTTTTTCAATTCTGTGTTTAATCGCTTAATTGTCTGGCCAACAGTTAGGTTCTATTTACTAGCTATGTTATGCTTGGGAAAGTCATATTTATATTAAAGAAGAATTGAAGAGAGCCCGATCTTAACCCTTAGAGGGAGCGGATTTGTGGTTAGGATAGGAATATACCTACTCACCGTGCTTAATTAAGTATCATAATCTTAATGCGTTCTTAATAGATTGATTTCATAGGAATATATGCGTTAATCTATTGAGAATGGGTGAGTAGTACTTCAGGAGAAGGCTATGAGAGCATTTATCGATTAATTAGCAACCATGAGTGAATTATATGAAGGGGAGAGTTAATTAGAATACAATACGAATGGTGAAGCGATCACAACCCTGGAATATTTGTCTCTACTGAATACACAATAATCAACTAGTTACTTGATAATTTAGTTATTGTTTAGAATCTTAGTATAATATAATCATAGTGGACTTTGATTTTAGCTGGATTAAATAACAATTTTAACGATTTAGTGAGTAGTTTATACAAGTTTCCGTGGGTTCGACACTCAACTTATTATTATATTACTTGTCGACCACGTATACTTGCGTATGCGTTNTATATATATATATATATATATATATATATATATATATATATATATATATATATATATATATATATATATATTGAATTTATTATATATCTATAAATATTTAGTTATTGAATTCAGTTATTATTATATACTTATTAACTTAAAGTTGTTATTAAACCCATAAATTTCAAATTCTATATCTGAACTTCAGGAGAGAAAAACACACAGCTCCATCACGTAAGAAATAAATGTGGTTTATCTCTTTCTTTATGGTTCTATCCCTAGATATCCTATTTTGGAAATCCCCTCATTACAGACAGAAACAGACAAGATATATGAGAGAAAAAGCAAATATGGACTGAGATATAAAAAATTAAAGGATTGAATTTTGTTCGATCTCCCCTCAAGAAACTCTTAGTTAAATTACTAGAGACCTTGAATTCAAATTACTGATCTGTTCGATTGCTTCTTGTAGATATATATCCTTTACTACCTATTAGGCTTTTAATTAGGAGCTACCTTTATCATTTATCTCTTCTTCTTTTTTGTAGATGTGTATGCGTGTGAGCGCGCTTCATCTCCACAATAAACTAGTCAAAACAATCTATTATATGCTACTTAGAAGCTCAACTAACTTGAGTCGAAAAGAATAAAGTTTTCTACATGAATGAACAAAAAGGATGACTAACCTGCAATTGAACTTTGAACTAGCTGCTATGAAGGAGAATGAAGTTCTCATTGTATTTATTAAAAAAATGAATATTCGTTGCTTTGGGAGATATTAGCAGACTAGCGGACAAGATAAAGAATTGGAAAAGACCATGAATTGGGGCTTCAATCAATAAAAAAGGTCTTAACTTTTAAATTTAATGCATTTCAGTTCCTTTTTAAAACTTTCGAGTAGTTACCATGCTGAATTTTGAGTATTTGGATATTATATGAAGGAATTATTCAACAAATTTTATTTTAATTTAAAAAGATCTTTAGGGCTCACGTCTCACTAAAAAATGCGCCCCGAATGCCTAGGCATACGCCCCGAATTGTTGGGCGTATGCCTCTTGAGACTTTCGCCCCACATTATCGTCCCAGAGTGTTTTTGTGCGCCTCACCTTAGGGCTCGCTACAAAAACGCCTTTTAAAACACAGGTTGTCATGACACATGAGCTGTTGTGCTGAAAACTTGAATTTGTTTTTTTTTTTTTTTGAAAGAAAAGGTAGTATGTTGTCAGGCACCTTCTCCTTTTCTATTAAAAATTAAAATTAAAAGATTTAGTCAGGAATAGTTTATTATAATTCTAACCAGTAGGAGATCGAAACATAGAGTTTTAGTAACGTAAACCCATCCAAAGATCATGTAGATTCTACTGTGGAAAAGCAGCTTAAAGTATATATGCTTTATATATATTAATTAAACTGTAATAATGGGGAAGAAGAGATAAGGGAACCTTTGACAAATGTTGAGAAAAGACCTGTCCAGCTAGGCACTCTGGGGGAATGTCACATACTTCTCTATTCCTTTCTAAAGTGTATTCTTTTTCCTTTTTGAAGTGTTCAATTCCACTTTGTGGGGGCTTAGATTTGATTACTTGAAGAAAGAATTTTATATTAAAATCTTGATTTGATTGGTTTAATGAAGCATTTGTGTCATAAACATGTATCCCATCTGCCGTAATCATATGTTTCCCTTCATGATAATTAACCGAATCATTAAGATCTTAGCCTCTTAATCAGCAATAAATCATCCGCTAATCCCCTTTTCCCTTCGATTTTCCTTGTTGGATTCCAAATTAAAGTAGTTACCCACCCCGAAAAGTTTCAGGGATAGGGAGTTTGTCATTTTAATACATTTTTAGACAATAATATGCGAGGCCCAATGTTGGAAAAAAAAGAAGTAAAAAGATGATAATAGAATCGAGTAAGATAAAATGGAAGATGATATTCTTACTTTTGATTAATCACAACTCACAAGTTTAGTTTATTTTAGTCTGCTTACTAAATTTGTTTTGTAAGAGGGAGTTTATGCACATTAGTAAGCAAAGAGTTTGTATTAATCCATTTGACGGCGCACGGGGTTTAAGATAAGAGAGAAGACTTTTGAATTTGTGGTGTAAAATGAAACACATATATTTTGTATGAGTACTATAAATCATTGCATAAAGGTAAATTATTTCCAAATAGGGAAAGATGTCATTCTTTTTGGCATGGACTACAAAAGAAATAAGTTCACATAAATTAAAACGGAGGGAGTATTATTTTTCCTCTCCCGAATTATTTGTCTTACTTTCTTTTTTAGTTTGTTTTAAATAAAAATATCATACGTCCTTATTTCTACTTAAATTAAAATTTTGCGTTTTACCTTTAGTGAAATTTATAGCCACAAAAATACTTATGAGTTATTTTAAATCACAAATTTTAAAAGTTTTTCTTTGTTTCTTAAACCCATATCAAATAAAACACCACAACATAAATTGATATAAAGAAAGTACTCGTAATAGTTATTTGCCTTAAAAGGCCTAAAAATAGGTCATACGATCCATCATCAACATTGTATCAAGGAAATAATGAACCAATGAGGAAGGCATGATTAAAAGGAGCAGGTTATGAAGACAAGTGGTGGTATTACTGATTGAGTTATGAGGTCAAGTTTATGCACATTATTAGCCAAATATTTACACAATCATATTAATTATTAGTGTAATAAATACATTCTAAGTTTGTATTAATCTTTTATAGCAGTTATTCGTCTTATTTTTAGGTTACTATTTTTATTTATAATAGATACTTATTGTTAATAGATTTTAGAGGACATGATGTGATAGTGGAAATTCTTTCACATTATAAATATATATCTAATTTATTCTAGAATAATTAACGGTAACCTTTATAACAAATATTAAAATCTGCTAGTATTAATTAATTAAATTACATTGATCGCGTGACAACTGTTTATATTGTCAACATGTTACTACAAGATAACCAACAAGGGTTGTGGCGGAGTGGTAAGTACTCTTTCATCCGTAACCAGAGGTCTCGAGTTCGAGCCCTTAGGTATGGAGTCTCCTAGGGGTGGCCAGGGGCGGAGCCACAGTTGTGGGTGTGGGTTCAGGCGAACCCAGTGACTTTTTCCGAGACCCTGTATTTGTATTGAAAAATTAACTAAATTATATATATATATATATATATATATATATATATATATA
>MU749390.1:132647-150312 GCA_026770625.1 Nicotiana glauca | reverse complement strand
AAAGTTTAGATAAACTCTTTGAATTGTTGCTCCAAGGTTGTACTCTTCAAATCCTTCTTTAGCTCCAAGAAACTTCAATGGCTGCCTCCTTTAGAAATCTTCTCTCTAGAAGCAATAGTATTTTTCTACTCCTCCTTCTCTCTAAAATCTGATCTCCCTTCTCCTTTTCTTCAATAATGGAGGTTTACTTTAAGTAAATTGAGTGGATCCCTTCAGTTTTCCCATTTTACCCCTCAATAATACACTTCCCGGACAGCAATGCGCGAAGTAATGCGCGAAGAAGACACTTCGCGCATCTCTTCGCGCAACCAAGGCAGAATGTTTTCCAAAATGCGCGAAGTAATGCGCGAAGTAACACTTCGCGCATCTTTTCGCGCATCTGGGAATTCGATAAAATTCATAAAATCAAAGTTGTAGCACTTTTAAATAGCTATCCATCAATATATTATGGAGCCCAAACGGAGTTCTGAGTAAAAAGTTATGGCCATTTTACTAGACAATGTGTCGTATGCCTACTCAACTCATTGTTTTGTTCTCTGGACTTGCGTTGTGACCCCCGAACACGATTCCAACTTGATTTATTTAGCTTTTACTCAGACTTCAAAGCCTCAAATTACTCAAATTCATTCCGAATTAATTCTTAAGTTGGAAACTCTTCCTGCAAGGCATAAATCATGAATTTAGTACAACTCATAATCATTTAAGCTCAAATCATTGTGAAATGCAATACTTATAGTGTTGTTACAATAACTAAAACATGAGTTTTTAGCATATGATCAAAAGTGGTCGCATTTGCGATCGCTGGACATAAGAGTTTACTTCGCATTTGCAAATTTATTGACTGCATTTTCAATGGTGGTGTCTTCGTGTAATAATCCGACTAGTCATTTTGAGCTCTAGCGCGTCGTTCGATAATTTGATATCGTGAGTAGCTTCACTCCATGTTTTATGACTTCTACATGTCATCAGAATTGAATGTTTGAAATTTCTGAGTTATTTTGAAAGGAAATTCTCAATTCAAAAGCTTTAAGTTGGAAGATTTGACTAAGGTTCTACTTTTAAGTAAACGACCTCGTAATCAGGATTTGAAGGTTCCAATAGATTCATATAACAATTTCAGACTTAGTTGTATATCCGAGTTGAGTATCGGGTGGTCCAACATCATTTTGGGGCATATTATGGAAAGTTGGCATTTTGAAAGTTTAAGAATTTCTTAAGTTTAATTTGAAGTGGACTTTGGTGATATCAATGCCTGTTGGAATTTCGAGCCTTAGAATAGGTTAATTTGTATTGTGATTAATAACTTGTACGTAAAGTTTAGCGTCATTCTTGAATGTTTAAGTATGAATCGGGCGTGTTCGTCGAAGTTTAAATATTTGAAAGTTTTAAGAAAGATTTTGATCGTCCATTCGTAGTTTTGATGTTGTTTGGTGTGATTTGAGGCCTCGAGCAGGTTCGTGTCATATTTTAGGACTTCTTGGCATGATTGGATGAGGTTTTGGGGCCTCGGGTGTGTTTCAAGAAGGTTACGGGTAATTTCTCCCTATTTAGCAGCTGGTATTGCTGGTTTTGTTCTTTCGAACGCAATGAGATTCATGCGTTTGAGAAGAAGGTTGTTGGCTGTTAAGATTTTTGTGCTTCGCCTTCGAGACTGATGTGACGACCCGACCGGTCATTTTAAGAATTTATGCCCTGATCCCTTATTAATTACTTTTCCCATGTTTGTTTCTACTACGGTGAGTCGCCGGGAAGAATTATTTGGAGTTTCGGAGAGTTTTGGGACACTTAGTCCCTAAATGAGAGCTTAAATTTTGTAAATTTGGTAATAGACGGAAAAGTGTGAAGACGGTCTCAGAATGGAATTCTAAGCATTATGAAATTAGAAGAGAAAGAAAATTGAGTAGCTGGTATAATTGGGGGCAACTTGGTAAGTAGTATATTTTAAAAATATTTATAAAGCTCAAAATATTGGGCTAGAGATTAAATATATATATATATATATATATATATATATATTGAGTTATATTAGGAATTCTTACCTAGTTGAAATGACAAAATCCCGGTAGACTTGACCCTTGTTCCTACATGACCTGATCAATTCGATCAATAATCAAAATATTTTAAAATTTTAAACTCTTACATATTAGGAAAATAACCTAAATAACAATTTAGTCCAACATGAAAGCAATATTTAAAAGGTAAAATGGCGAACGACATATATCCAAACAATAAGTTCTTACTTATTCTTTGTTGACTTTGTCGTTTTTGGTTTTCTTGTTCGTCATTATATTCAAATTCATTTATCTCATTTGAACTGATGATATAATAATTTTGATTGAATGTTTTAACCAAAGCATAAGGATTATGTCAGGATGCTTTGGAGAAGGTTAAAGTGATTCAGGATATGCTCCGTACATCCCAGTCCAGACAGAAGAGCTACGCCGACCGGAAGGTTCGTGATATTTCCTATGGTTGGAGAGTGGGTTCTGCTTCGGTTATCACCTATGAAGGACGTTATGAAGATCGGGAAGAAAGGGAAGTTGAGTCCGAGGTTTATTGGTCCTTTTTAGATATTGCGGTGTGTTGGGGAGGTTGCTTATGAGCTTTCCCTACATCCCAACTTGGCAGGAGTTCATCCGGTATTTCATGTTTTGAGGCTCCGGAAGTATCACGGTGATCCTTCGCACGTGTTGGATTTCAGTTCAGTCTAGTTAGATAAAAATCTATCCTATGTTGAGGAGCTAGTGGCAATATTGGACAGACATGTATAAAAGTTGAGGTCAAAGAACATTGCATTAGTGAAGGTTCAGTGGCGGGGTCAGCCGGTCGAGTAGGCGACCTGGGAGACTGAGCAGTATATGTGCAGCAATTAACCTTATCTTTTCAGTACTTCAAGTATGTCTCTACGCTCGGTCGAGGACGAACGAATGTTTAAGTGTAGGAGGATGTGACGACCCGACCGATTGTTTTAAGAATTTATGCCTCTATCCCTTATTAACTACTTTCCCCATGTTTGTTTTTGCTATTGTGAGTTTCCAGGAAGAATTATTTAGAGTGTCAGAGAGTTTTGGGACACTTGGTCCCTAAATGAGGGCTTATGTTTTAGAAATTTGACCGTAGTCGGAATAGTGTGAAGACGTCCTCGAAATGGCATTCCGATAGTTCTATTAGCTCCGTTGGGTGATTTCGGGTTTAGGAGCGTGTTTGGATGGTATTTTGGAGGTCCGCAACTAATTTAAGCTTGAAATGCCAAAAGTTGAATTTTTTATGTTTTCGGTTCAATAGTGAGATTTTGATCCGAGGGTCGAAATGGAATTTCGGAAGTTGGAGTAGTGCTGTAGTGTTGTATGTGACGTGTGTGCAAAATTTGAGATCATTCCGACGAGGTTTGATAGACTTTTTGATCGAAATAGTATTTTCAGAGTTTTTGAAGTTCTTAGGCTTGAATCCGATGCTGATTGGTTGATTCGATGTAGTTTGAGGTGTTGTGGAGATTTGTATAAGTTTGGAGAGTGGTATATGACTTGTTCGTGCTTTTGGTTGAGGTCCCTGGGACCTCGGGATGATTTCGGATGTTTGACAGAAAAGTTTGGAGTTGTGAGTTGCAGATGAAGCTTCAAGGCTGCTGTGAAAACCACACCTCTGGCTTGGGGACCGCAGGTGCGAGACCGCAGAAGCGGTCGAGCAATCGTAGAAGCGGTTTGAGTTAAAAGGGAATTGACCGTAGATACGGTCAGGGCACCGTGGATGCAGCATCGCATCTGCGGTAATGCGTCGCTGGTGTAGAAGTCCCCCTTTAATGAAAAGTCGCAGATGCGATAGGGTCTTCGTAGAAGCGGGACCGTAGGTGCAGACCCAAAAAAGGGACAAAATCGAGGGTTTAGTTCAAACTTGGAAAAATCGAATTGGAGCTCTAGAGAGGGCAATTTTGGGAGGAATTTGAAGAGGAAATCATTGGGTAACAATTCCTTAACCCTTTCTAGTTGTATTTTATTAATCTATTGTTAGTTTTGTCATTTAATTTCAGATTGGAGGTGAAAAATTGGAAGAAAGTTCTTAGACCTAGATTTCGAATTTTGATTGAGAATTTGACCTTGGATTTGGATAATTTTGGCATGAATGAACTCGTGAGAGTATGAGGATTCTGAAAATATAAAATTTACCTGATTCTGAGACATGCAAACGGGGGTCTTTTTGGTCATTTTACCAATTTCTCGTATTACCTTAGAATTTATTAGTAGAATCATTTACTTGAAGTGTTATTTACATTATGAAATTGTATTGAATAGATTAGGTCCATTTAGAGTTGAGTACATGTGGCAAGAGCGTGGTTTCAGGTTGAATTTTAGCTGGTTCGAGGTAAGTGGTTTGCCTAACCTTGTGTAGGGCACATTCCCCTTAGGATTGGTATTGTGTTAATTGAAATGCCTTGTACGTGAGGTGACGAGTGCGTACTTGTGCTAATTATTTAAAATCCTATAATTGTGTTTTTTCTTGCTTGCTTATATTACTTGGAATTTAAGCCTGCTATTATCTTAGAGAAGTATGTCTAATTGACTTAATTACTTTATTTGCTTTAACTACCTTATTTGTATTACGTGAAGCATGCTAGGTTAGAATTTCCTGTGTTACGTTGGTATGAAATTGTGTTTAATTGAGTATTCCTTGTGCTATCGTTGAGTGTTTTACTTTGGGACTACGGAACAGCATCCTGGGAGATCCCCTGTACATATTTATGATTTGAGTTGAAGTGCGGGATACCGAGATATCCCCAACACGTATATTGAGGATACCAAGAGATCGCTAGCATATATTGAGGATACCAAGAGATCCTCGGATACCAAGAGATCCTCAAATACCAAGATATCTCTAGCATATATTGAGGATACCAAGAGATCCTCGGGATACCATGAGATCCCTAGCATATATTGAGGATACCAAGAGATCCTTGGGATACAAAGAGATCCCTAGCATATATTGAGGATACTAAGAGACCTCGAGATTCCAAGATACCAAGATATCCTCAGGATACCAAGAGATACCTGGCTTACGTTTTAGAAATTTGACCGTAGTCGGAATAGTATGAAGACGGCCTCGGAATGGCATTCCGATAGTTCTATTAGCTCCGTTGGGTGATTTTGGATTTAGGAGCGTATTCGGATGGTATTTTGGAGGACCGTAGCTAATTAGGCTTGAAATGCAAAAAGTTCAATTTTAGAAGTTTTTGGTTCGATAGGGAGGTTTTGATCCGAGGGTCGGAATGGAATTCCGAAAGTCCGAGAAGCTCCGTAGTGTTGAATGTGACGTGTGTGCAAAATTTCAGGTCATTCGGACGAAGTTTGATAGACTTTTTGATCGAAAGCGTATTTTGAGATTTTTTAAATTCTTAGGCTTGAATTCGATGCTAATTGGTTGATTCTATCTTGTTTGAGGTTTTGTGAAGATTTGTATAAGTTTGGATAGTGATATATGACTTGTTTGTGGTTTTGGTTGAAGTCCTGAGGACCTCGGGATGATTTCGGATGTTTGACGGAAATGTTTGGAGTTGTGAGTTGCAGCTGAAGCTTCAAGGCTACTGTCATAACCGCACGTACGGCTTGGGGACCACAGGTGCGAGACCGTAGAAGCAACCGAGCAACCGCTGAACGGTTTGAGGCAAGAGGAAATTGACGGCAGAAGCAGCACCGCATCTGCGGTAAAGCAGTCACAGGTACGGAAGTCCCCTTTAATTAAATATTGCTGATGCGACAGGGTTTTTGTAGAAACGCGACCACAGTTGCGGCCCCAGGACCGCAAGTGCGGTTTCACTGGTCAGAAAAGGAACAGAATCGAGGGTTTAGTTTAAAACTTGGAAAAATCAAGTTGGAGCTCGGGAGAGTTAAATTTTGGGAGGAATGTGAAGAAGAAATCATTGGGTAACAATTCCTTAACCATTTCTCGTTGTATTCCATTAATCTATTATTAGTTTTGTCATTAAATTTTGGATTGGAGGTTAAAATTTGGGAAAAATATGAAGAAAGTTCTTAAACCTAGAATTTGAATTTTGATTGGGAATTTGACCTTGGATTTGGATAATTTTGGTATGCACGAACTCATGAGAGTATGGGGATTCTGGAAATATAAATTTTACCCGATTCTGAGATGTGGGCCCAGGGGCATTTTTGTCATTTTACCTAATTTTACGTATTAGCTTAGAATTTATTTGTAGAATCAGCTACTTGAAGTTTTATTTACATTATGCAATTGAATTGAATAGATTCAGGCCATTTGGAGTCGAGTACATGAGGCAAGAGCATGGTTACGGGTTGCTTTTGAGTTGATTCGAGGTAAGTGGCTTGCCTAACCTTGTGTGGGGAACATTCCCCTTAGGATTGGTATTGTGATAATGAAATGCTTTGTATATGAGGTGACGAGTGCGTTGTTATGCTAATTGTTGAAACCTGTTTTCACTAAAATAGCTTAAATTGTATTTTTCCTTTCCTGCTTATACCACTTGAAATTTAAACCTGCTGTTAGCTTAGAGAAGCATGTCTAATTAACTTAATTGCATTATTTGCTTTAACTGCCTTATTTGTATTACGTTAAGCACGCTAGGTTAGAATTTCCTGTGTTACTTTTATATGAAATTGAGTTTAATTGAGTATTCGTTGTTCTATCGTTGTGTGTTTTACTTTGGGACTATGGGACGGCATCCCGGGAGATCCCCTGTACGTATTTATGATTTGAGTTGAAGTGTGGGATACCGAGAGATCCCCAACACATATATTGAGGATACCAAGAGATCCCTAGTGTATACTGAGGATACTAAGAGATCCTCGGGATACCAAGAGATCCCTAGCATATATTGAGGATACCAAGAGATCCCTAGAATATATTGAGGATACCAAGAGATCCCTGGCATATAGTGAGGGTACCAAGAGATCCTCGGGATACAAAGAGATACCTGGCATATAGTGAGGGTACTAAGAGATCCTCGGGATACCGAGAGATCCCCGGTTATTATCTTTGTGAAGAGTGGTATTTCCATGTGATTGTTTTTGTCTCTGTTTCAGTTGTTGTTATCCTTATTATCCTGTATTTATTCTTACTGTTAGTTTTAAACTGTGCTGCTTATCTTATTCTATTATACCTTATATTTCATTAATCTCAGTAGGGTCCTGACCTTCCTTGTCACTACCCGACTGAGTTAGGGTTGGCACTTACTGAGTACCGCTGTGGGGTACTCATGCTCTTTCTGCGAATATTTTTCATGTTCAGATCTGGGTACGTCCACTCAGACTTATCACTCGTGAGACGAGGTGCTTGTAGAGACTTTGAGGTATATCTGCTTCATCTGCAGATCGAAGAGTCCCTTTCTACTCCCTTCTTGTATTAGCCCTTCTGTACTTTCGTTTCTTTGTTAAATATTCTAGAGTTAGATGCTTGTAGACATTCAAAGGCTTGTGATCATGAAATTCCAGTTTTGGGAAATGTATTTAGTCTTCAAGAGTTGATATTGAGTATGTTGAGCGACACTTTTAAACATTATTTTATTTTACTATTTCGGTTCGACTGCAATTTGGTTTATTTTCCACATTGTTAGGCTTACCTAATCATAGAGACAAGTTGCCATCATGATGGTTCGTGGAGGGCGAACCGGGATCGTGAAAGTTGGTATCAAAGCTCTAGGTTCATAGAAGTCATGAATCACAAGATGGTTTATTAGAATCTCGCTGATCGGTATGGAGCGTCTGTACTTATCTACAAGAGGTTATGTAACTGTTAGGAAAATTCCACTTCATTTTATTTATTGTCGTGCGAGATTTTGATATCACAATTCTAAATCTCTGTCTTCTATTCTCTCAGAGATGGTGAGGGCATGTGCTACCCGAGATGATCAGGCACTCGTGCCCCCTACTGTTGCCGTTAGAGGCTGGGGCCAAGGTAGAGGTCGAGAACACGCATGCAGTGCAGCCAGAGCACCCGCGTGGGTTGCCATTGAAGAGCCACCAGCAGTGCCAATCAGATCCCAGGCCCGTGATACGCCTACTGCTACAACCACGTCAACACTTCAGGAGACCTTGACACAGTTCATGAGGATGTACACCACTTTGGCTCTGGCATGGTTGCTTCCCGTTACTGCACTACTGTCACACCTCCTTTTTCCGAAAGCTTAATCGGCTTTTACTACACCTCGGGAAGAGATATAGTAATAAAGGAGTTTTTCCAATTTAAGGACAATCGAAACGGAATTCGCTTTTATTAAAAGGTTCAGAGTCGCCACTTGAGAGATTTATGGTGTCCCAAGTCACCGGTTTGAATCCCGAATCGAGAAAGGGTTTGACTCTTTTCAACTGTCACGAACCAGAAATCCGGGTAAGGAATTCTGTTAACCCGGGAGAAGGTGTTAGGCACTCTCGAATTTCGTGGTTCTAGCACGGTCGCTCAACTGTCATATTTGGCAAAAATATTTGATTTTAATACATGTTATCCTATTTGAGCATTTTTTAGAATTAATTACCGCTTTTGTCAAATATTTTTTATTTAAGAAAGTGAACGTCGTTTAAGAAAGTATTTTCGGATCACCTCACATGAAATGCACCCGGATCCTTGACACATTCTCATTCGACGTTTTTGGATTTGGATTTGGGTTGCATGAAATGCACACCCATATTAGGAAAGTAGTATTATTAAAAATCGTGCCTAAAGTAGCTAACGTGTTATATATTTTGGAAAGACCGTGAAATTCGCTAAATGGCCTATCACAGATACTAAGTATTTTAGTAAGTAATTAATGAGGGCCCCGTAATTTTATATTTGATTTGGCGAGGCTCGTCTCATTTTATTATTAAAGGTCACGCCTAAAGTGACTAAGTTTTCTATTGGTTTTTGTATCTAAAAAAGGAAAGAAAATCCTAGTTAGTTATTTAAGAACTATTTGAAATTTTTTATTATTTGAACTCTCATCTCTATTGCGCCTTGAAATTGGCCCAAGGATAGAACAAAATATAATCATGCTTAAAAGAATATGATATAGTTCGGCTCGTACAAACATGTAATTAAAATTGGGCCTATTAAGGCTATTATGGCCTGAACTGGGCTGTTTGTTCTTGAACGCTATTCTAAGCCCAAATATTAACCAAACAACTTTAAACATTGATCTAAATCAGGTTACATATGTGTAACTACTAATTTTATAGAAGATATAAAATATTACTAAAGTTACAATTATTACTAGAAATCGACTAATGCAAACATACTGAACTCCTATTTGGGCTTTACTGTTTCTAACTAAACTTATTATTAAAATATTACATATTCACTATCATTATAATCAGCTCTTATCTATTATTATCAATTGAAATCACATACTCAAATCTGCAAAGTTGAAATACCGAAATGCTAAAGGATTAAGTATGTAAAATATTCATTTTTTGTATATTTATCAATTTCTGATAATTAAATTATTTCTATAACAGAAAACTAAACAGTAGAATTTTTCGATTTTTATTGTAGAATGCCTATAAAATGTCCTAAATCTAACAGTTGTCTTACTAATACTAAGATTTTAAGTTCTAAAAGAATTATTACAAATACATTACAGTCAGAATTCAAATATAGCAATAACAGTCCGAAAATTAAAGTTTAATTACAATTTGACTATTCCTAATGAATACAAAATATTCTAATAAGATCTATATCTACTAAATTCTAATTACTCATAATGCATATGTTGCTAACAGATTCATAAGTAACAATTGGATTCATTTTCATTACATATGACTTGAATTACAGCAGTAGAAGCAGTTGTGTACCTGGAAAATAAACGAGATCAATGAGATTTCTAGGTCAAAAGTAACAGGAATCAACCACAACAACAAACAGCAAACTTAATCAGCCTCAATCAACACCAGATTTAACCACAACAATAACAGATCAACAGAAAACCAACAGAATGATAGATCAAATAGCAGATTAACACTCGACTTATCAATATTCAAGTTCAGCAGTATTTTGATCACCAAAACCAAATAGAAGAGAAGTACAACTTCGAATTTTGAATTAGAACCAATGAAACAGTGATATTTTTATGATTTTCTGATAATTTTCTAAGGTTTTTGTATTTCGAAGAGATGAAGATTAACAATTGGAGAGGAAGAATGTTATAACATTTGAGGAGTATTTTCAGATTGCTCCCAACTTATTGAAAGAGGCCTATGGAGGTCTATTTATAGAGTTTGAAAGGGAGGGAAATTCAAACTTCTGAAATTATCCATTAGTCCCCCTATTATTTCAATTGTATCCCTATTCTTTATTAGTTATTCGATTATTACCCCTTATTTATACAGAATTATCCCTATTCCCCTATCTAGAACATTCTATCCTAATGTAATTCCCCTTTTGCCCCACTTCTATTCAGCATTTACTGCACTACCCTTTCCTTATGCCCGTAATACCCCTACCTCCTAAGATTATTACATTTAAACCCTTTGTTGTACCCCAAATTGCCCCTGAATAGGACTTGAATTCACCAAATAACCCTATTATCCTCTCCCCTTTTACCTCCTTTAAATTTGATTAATTTCAGAATTAATTACTCATGAAACAGCTATAACCAATTGAATCAAATTAAACTAACAATTCAATTCTAATAACAAACTAATAACAAAACAAAATTATCTTTCAGAATAAAATTTAAGAACTAATGATTAACAGAATCGAAAAAAAAATTCTAAAAACCAATCAAAAATCTAATCATTAATTCTATTAAACCCTAATTTCTAATCAGATTATTCATCAAAACTTATCCTATTTTAATATCAAATCTAACAGTATCAAAAACATTATAAAAAATTCAAAGTAAATATCAGAAAGCCTAAGATATTATATCATTTTATCAAGAATCAGAAATAAAAGAAAACAAACACATGCACAAAAAGAAATAAAATCAAAAGAAAGAAATAAAGAAGAAAACTTAGCTTTTTTCTTATTTTTCCGTTTGCTCAGGCAGTCTTATTTTTTTTTTTGCTTTTCCTTTTTCTTCTTTTTCTTTTAATATTCCAATTCTGGCATCCAAGAGGCCTTTTACGGCCTTTTCTTGAATTTTGGGGTCACCGGAGAAGTTTCAGACTCATATTCGAACTTCTCCAGTGACCTTTAAGGCCTAAAACCTTCAGAAACGGGTTGAGGGTAACAAAGAGGTGGTAGGGTGTAATTTTGGGTTAATTTGGGTGAACTAGTGTTTGCCGGAATTAGGGTTCCGGCGATACTATTTAAGGTATTCGAGACAATAGGGGAAGATTCGAGAAAAAATGAAGGGAGGGGTGGAATAATGAGGCTGATGTGGTTCTAGGGTGTTAATGGTGGGGTAATTGGTAAAGGTTGTGTCTCCCGCCGGTAGGGTTCCGGCGGGGTTCTGGAGAGAATTAGAAGGCGGCTAGGGTTTGGACGGGGAAGAAGGGGTGAAATGAAATGAAAATAGGGTATGTATTATGATATATTAAAAGGTCACTGATGATCCGTGGCCGTTGGATTAGAAGAATCAACGGTTCAGATCCTTTGGGACTTAACACGGCATCGTTTGAATAAATGAAAGATCAGCCTCGTCCGTTAGATCATCAGAGATCAATGGCTGTGATTGAATCCAATGATGCGACGTCGTTTTATTTAATTAAAGGCCTGTGTTACTTGGCCGTTGGATCAATTGTTTCAACGGTCCAGATCAATTATAGCTAAACGGTGTCGTTTAAATTTCTTGGGCAGACCGGGCAATTATTTCTTTGGTCCTGGGCGGATATTACCTGTTTGGGCTAATGTATTTGGTACAAATTTTGTATTAGCTCAATTTATTTGTATTTGTATTTTATTTTGTATTTTTTGTATTTATTTTTCTTTTGTGTTTTCTTTTCTTTTGTATATTTTGTATTTATTTCTCTTTTGTATTTTTTTGTATTTATTTTTTGATTTTATTAAATTGTTAAACTAATTAATTTCTAAAATTTATTTAATATCTATTTTATAGTAATTTTTCAATCAAAACATAAAAAATGATATTTTGATTTTTCTTTAATTTATTTTAAAAATAAAATAATACTAAAATTGTAAAATTAAAAACCCTGATGCATATGCATATTTTTTGTATTTTTAATGTGAATTATTATGCAACTAATTAACAAAAAAATGCCACAAATATCAACAAAAATTAAAATCATTTTGTTTGGATTTTTTTAGGAATAATTTGCTTAGGGCAAAAATCACATGCTCACAGCTGCCCCTCTTTGCCCGAAAACACGAAGAGTTTTCGTACAAAGACAAGTGAGCGGTAATGAGGGATTTTTGCCCATTCACATATTCCATGTGAAGCATTTTTGAAACGTTTGACGGCACCCTGCTTCGTAGGTTGCCTACATATCCCGGGCTAAACAGGAATCAGGTCAGTGTAGTTCAGGAGTGTTTGGTAGCTGGGACTACCAAGAAGCTTTGATTTCACTGCTGTTGCTACTGTTACTGCTTGCTGACCCCCTTATTACACTATGCAAAGATAAAAAGAAGCTAGCTTTAAGCTATGCCCTATGATTTACAAAAATCCTATCTATGCCTGGTATCTTGTGTTCTTGTATTGCCTTGATCTTACATCATGTATTCTTTCAATGGAATTTTGGCTGTTGCCTTGACTGTGTCTTGAAATATGTGTCCATTCTTCAGGTGGACTCCTGCTTGCGATTATTTGAAAAAGTATTCCCTTGTTCTTCAGGAGGGCGCCTGCTTGCCGAGTTTGAAATGTATTCCCCTGTTCTTCAGGTGGGCTCCTGCTTGTGATTGCTTGAAAGAGTATTCCCTTGTTCTTCAGGAGGGCGCCTGCTTGCCGAGTTTGAAATGTATTCCCCTGTTCTTCAGGTGGGCACCTGCTTACAACAATCATATAAAACAAAGAAAATTTCCTGCCCAGTTTGATAACTGGGAGCCACATGTTATCAAATATTAAAACTGATAGTTTAAAATTGAATTGTACTTCCCTTGTTCTTCAGGAGGGCGCCTGCTTGCCGAGTTTGAAATGTATTCCCCTGTTCTTCAGGTGGGCACCTGCTTACAACAATCATATAAAACAAAGAAAATTTCCTGCCCAGTTTGATAACTGGGAGCCACATGTTATCAAATATTAAAACTGATAGTTTAAAATTGAATTGTACTTCCCTTGTTCTTCAGGAGGGCGCCTGCTTGCCGAGTTTGAAATGTATTCCCCTGTTCTTCAGGTGGGCACCTGCTTACAACAATCATATAAAACAAAGAAAATTTCCTGCCCAGTTTGATAACTGGGAGCCACATGTTATCAAATATTAAAACTGATAGTTTAAAATTGAATTGTACTTCCCTTGTTCTTCAGGAGGGCGCCTGCTTGCCGAGTTTGAAATGTATTCCCCTGTTCTTCAGGTGGGCACCTGCTTACAACAATCATATAAAACAAAGAAAATTTCCTGCCCAGTTTGATAACTGGGAGCCACATGTTATCAAATATTAAAACTGATAGTTTAAAATTGAATTGTACTTCCCTTGTTCTTCAGGAGGGCGCCTGCTTGCCGAGTTTGAAATGTATTCCCCTGTTCTTCAGGTGGGCACCTGCTTACAACAATCATATAAAACAAAGAAAATTTCCTGCCCAGTTTGATAACTGGGAGCCACATGTTATCAAATATTAAAACTGATAGTTTAAAATTGAATTGTACTTCCCTTGTTCTTCAGGAGGGCGCCTGCTTGCCGAGTTTGAAATGTATTCCCCTGTTCTTCAGGTGGGCTCCTGCTTGTGATTGCTTGAAAGAGTATTCCCTTGTTCTTCAGGTGGGCGCCTGCTTGCCGAATTTGAAATGTATTCCCTTGTTCTTCAGGTGGGCACCTGCTTACAACAATCATATAAAACAAAGAAAATTTCCTGCCCAGTTTGATAACTGGGTGCCACATGTTATCAAATATTAAAACTGATAGTTTAAAATTGAATTGTACTTCCCTTGTTCTCCAGGTGGGTGCCTGACTGCTGAAACTTTATGTGTTCCCTTGTTATCCACATTGGTCACATTCACTTTAAAGTGATTAGTAAGAATTTGAATCTTTTGTCCCTGTTCTAATCAAAGAACAATTTGTTAGTATAAAATGGTGGCTAGCTGCTGGCATTCTTGTTGGCCATGCTCCCACTTCTGAACTTGCTCCGACTTGTTTCTTTGAACTTGTTTTGTCTTGCTGTGATTTCCCGGCTAACTTTCAAACTTTCTGATCCTGATGACCCGAATGCTTTCCTCATGTTACTGTCTTGGTGTTTCTTTTCCCCTTTTCTTGTGAACTTTTGCTTCTTTCTCCGATCATTTGATTACCCTTTTTATGGGATTTACATTGATCCTTCATGTTTCACGGTCCTTTAATAAGTCCCGTTCTCATTGTGCCATACAACTGGAAACTGGTAGTTAGCTTTGACTACAAATGTCTTATAGACAGATTTCAAGAAAATGAAATGCAATGATCTCGAAGTTTTGAGGATAGAAGACTTTGAAAAGAGAAAGAGGATGGGACTTATCTGAGTGAGAAGGCTGATTCCGTCGATCATGCCATGCATTTTGGATTAACCAAGCTAGTCTATCCAACCAACCAACTGTCAATTGCCACATTTTCCGTTCCATATTTCACAACCCGATCTTCACCGAAACCCAAACCTTACTTGTTTTGCCACCTTTCAACCAAAAACTTCTTTCATTTGCCCACTTTGGAAACTCACTTTCGCCTTACGGTGCCCATGAGGGTTTTCACCAATAAGACTCTCTCATTTTAATGTCTCTCAACTCATATTGCCTTACGGTACCCGTAAGGGTTTTCACCAATACGACTCTCTCATTTTAATATCTCTCAACTCACATCGCCTTACGGTGCCTGTGAGGGTTTTCACCAATAAGACTCTCTCATTTTCAATTTTCATCTTCTGGCACAGAGTGTTGTCCACAACATGATTCACCTTACCTGCTTGTATCGACATTTCTTAAAATTGATCAGAAGGTCTTTCTTTGGACTGTAAGTGGCTTTTGGATGGGGTTAGAAAGAAAGGGTATAAAAGCTCAAAATATTTCAATGTGGGCTCAAAAATTACAACTTTCGGAATCATATCTTCCACAAAAAATCTTCTGCCCCAGTTTCATTCCTGGGGATTCTTGGACTTTTCTTCTATTGTGACTGAACCTCAGTGAGGCTGCCTACGTACCCTTTCGGGATCAAGTCAAACGTAGTTCAGGTCATAAAATCGCTTCATTGTTGCGATGTTTCTTTCCTTCCATTCTTCTTCTTTCTTTGCTTCTTTTCTTTTCTTTTCTTTTCTTTTTCTTTTTCTTTTCTTTTCTTTCTTTCTTTTCTTCTTTTTTCTTCTTTTCTTTCTCTTTCTTCTTTTCTTTTCCTTTTCTTTTCTTTTTTTTTCTTTCTTTTCTTCTTTTCTTCTTTTCTTTCTCCTTCTTCTTTTGTTTTCTCCACTTGATTTCCCCGTTCAATCCTTGATTTTGTTATTGATTCCGAAAGAGGGATATAAAAGAACATATAATAAGGCTCAAAGGGATAGCAATGGATAAAGTGTTTGGATAGCAGAAAAAAATGCCTTCATCATTTCAATCACAAATCATGTCAAATACAATCAGATACATAAAGATAAAGAAATCATACATAATATCTCTTGACTGCATCAGAATTGATAGCCATTTCTACACATTTCCCTTCCACATCTGTTAGATATAATGCTCCGTTGGACAACACTCGTGATACAACAAATGGCCCCTGCCAGTTGGGATCGAACTTTCCTTTTGCTCCAGCCCAATGAGGCAGGATACGCCTCAATACTAATTGTCCGACTTCAAATATCCGTGAACGCACTTTCTTATTATAAGCTCTGGACATTCTCTGTTGATACAATTTCCCATGACATATTGCTGCCAATCTCTTTTCATTAATCAAGCTTAATAGTTCCAACCGGGCTTTGACCCATTCATCATCATCAATTTCCGCCTCCGTAATAATTCGAAGGGAAGGTATTTCAGCTTCTGCAGGTATCACTGCCTCTGTGCCATACACCAATGAATAAGGAGTTGCCCCTATCGAAGTGCAAATAGTAGTGCGATATCCCAGCAAAGCAAACGGTAATTTCTCATGCCATTGCCTCGATCCTTCCACCATTTTTTGAAGTATTTTCTTAATGTTCTTATTAGCTGCTTCAACTACTCCATTCACCTTAGGACGATATGGTGTGGAATTGCGGTGTGTAATTTTAAACTTCTGACATGTCTCCACCATCAAATGACTGTTAAGATTGGCCCCATTATCTGTGATAATCACCTTCGAGATTCCGAACCAGCAAATGATCTTTGCATGCACGAAATCAACCACAGCTTTCTTGGTCACTGACTTGAACATTTTTGCCTCAACCCATTTAGTAAAATAATCAATAGCAACCAGAATAAACCTGTGTCCATTAGATGCTACTGGCTCGATCGGCCCAATGACATCCATACCCCAAGCAACAAAGGGCCATGGTGCCGACATTGTATGCAACTCAGATGGTGGAGAATGGATTAGATCTCCATGTACCTGGCATTGATGACACTTGCGCACAAAGCTGATACAGTCTCGTTCCATAGTAAGCCAGTAATATCCTGCTTGGAGAATTTTCTTTGCCAGCACGTACCCACTCATATGTGGTCTGCAGACTCCCGCATATACCTCGGCCATAATCGTTGTAGCTTGTTTTGCATCCATACACCTCAACAAACCAAGATCTGGCGTTCTTTTGTACAAAACCCCTCCACTAAAGAAAAATCCACTTGCCAATCGTCTGATAGCTCTCTTTTGATCCCCTGTGGCCTGTGCTGGATACACTCCCATTCTGAGGTATTCTTTAATATCATGGAACCACGGCTCACCATCAAGTTCTTCTTCAACTATATTGCAATAAGCATGTTGATATCGGACCTGAATCTATAATGGGTCCACATAAGCCTTGTTCGGATGATGTAACATCGATGCTAGAGTGGCCAAAGCATCAGCAACTTCATTGTGGATTCTTGGAATGTGCTTGAATTCTATGGATTGAAACCGCTGGTATAATTCATGCAAACACTATCAGTATGGTATGAGTTTTAATCCCGTGTTTCCCATTCTCCTTGAATTTGATGTACCAAAAGATCCGAGTCGCCCATGACCAAGATCCCTTGAACACCCATATCTATAGCCATTCTCAAACCCAAAATACATGGCTCATATTCAGCCATATTGTTGGTGCAAAAGAAACGGAGCTGAGCTGTGATAGGATAATGTTGTCCCGTCTCTAAAATAAGTACCGCTCCTATCCCGACACCTTTGTTGTTGACAGCCCCATCAAAGAATAACTTCCACCTAGGTTTCTCATCTTGTTCCGATTCATCAATGTACATTGCCTCCTCATCAGGAAAATATGTTTTTAACGGTTCATATTAATCATCAACTGGATTTTTTGCTCGGTGATCAGCCACTGCTTGTGCTTTCATCACAGTGCGGGTTACATAAATAATATCAAATTCTGTGAGCAGGATTTGCCATTTAGCAAGCCTCCCTGTGGGCATGGGCTTTTGAAAGATGTACTTCAACGGATCCAGCCGGGAAATGAGATAAGTGGTATAGGCTGACAAATAAT
>MU749390.1:60312-108191 GCA_026770625.1 Nicotiana glauca | reverse complement strand
AATCCAATGATGCGACGTCATTTTATTTAATTAAAGGCCTATGTTACTTGACCGTTGGATCAATTGTTTCAACGGTCCAGATCAATTATAGCTAAACGGCATCGTTTAAATTTCTTTTTTTTCAATCAAAACACAAAAAATGATATTTTGATTTTTCTTTAATTTGTTTTAAAAATAAATTAATACTAAAATTGTAAAATTAAAAACCCTGATGCATATGCATATTTTTTGTATTTTTAATGTGAATTATTATGCAACTAATTAACACAAAAATGCCACAAATATCAACAAAAATTTAAATCATTTTGTTTGGATTTTTTAGGAATAATTTGCTTAGGGCAAAAATCACGTGCTCACAGCTACATCCCAGGTCGGGGTAGGAGCACAGACTCCCGCCTCCCACACTCCTGAGCAGTGCGTGCATGTTGATTAGGTCCTACAGATTGTTTTGATACAACCCATAGTTCTAGGTCAGCCCGAGGATAGGGCAGCGACTTCCGAAGATGAGTAATGGAGGCTTGAGAGGTTCAAGAAGTATAAGCCTCCTGTATTCAGTGGTCTAGCATAAGAGTATGGTCTGGGGTTTCTAGATGAGTTCCACCATATTCTTCACACCATGGGTATTTAAGGATCGAGCGGGGTTTCCTTAACTACCTTCCAACTTCGAGGGGCCGCCTATGAGTGGTTGCATACTTATGAGTTAGACAGTCCAGATGAGGCAACTTCCCTGGCTTGGACTCAGTTTTCAGATATGTTCCTGAGAGAGTATATTTCTCAGAGCCTCAAGAATGCATGAAGCACAGAGTTTGAGCATTTGAGCCAAGGATCTATGACTGTCTCAAAGTATGCTGTCTGTTACACTAGTTTGGCTAGACATGCACTAACCTAGGTTTCTACTGTTCGTGAGAGGGTTTGCCGATTTATTAATGGGCTTATTCCTAGCATCAGATCTAGCATGGATCGTGAGTTGGAGATGGATATTTCTTATCAACAGGTGGTGAGAATTTCTTGGAGGATTAAGGTATGCACGCTAGGGAGAGAGAGGAGAGGGAGGCCAAGAGGTCTCAAGAGTCGGGCCATTATTCTCGTGGCGCCCCAGTTGTAGGTCATCATGGTAGGGCTTATATGAGTCGCCCTGTTCATTCAGTTCTTCTAGAAGCCAGTGGTATTCCAGCTCCTCCTAGGCCTCAGGAGCCTTATTATGCACATCCAGTATCTAGTGCGCCTCCTACACGAGGTGCTTTCAGAGATCAGTCCAGCAGACCTAGCCCGAGCGAGTCACAACCGCCACATCCTCTCAGATCTTATTTTGAGTGTAGTGACACATGCCATGTGGTTAGGGATTGCCCTTGACTTGGGAAGGGTGCGCCCCCACTCACTTTTTATTCACAGCATGCTTTGTAGAGTTCTCAGGCTATGATCACAACACCAGTTGCTAATCCACCTGCTTAGCCAGCTAGAGGTAGAGGAGGGGAGGTAAAGGTCTCCCTATAGGGGGAGGCCAGTCCAGATACTATGCCCTTCCTGCTTGTACCGAGGCTGTTACCTCCGATTCTATCATCACAGGTATTATCCTAGTTTGTCACAGAGATGCATCGGTTCTATTTGATCCAGGCTCCACTTATTATTATATGTCTTTTTATTTTTCTCCGCATTTGGGTGTATCTCGAGATTCTTTGAGTTCCCATGTTTATGTTTCTACTCCTATGGGAGATTCTCTTCTTGTGGACCACTTTTATCGATCGTGTTTGGTTGCTCTTAGTAGTTTTGAGAACATAGCCGATTTATTTTTGCTCAGCATGGTTGATTTTGATACTATCTTGGGCATGGACTAGTCCTCTTCCCACTATGCTATTCTTGATTGTCACGCCAAAACCGTGATGCTGGCTATGCCAGGTGTACCACGTGTTGAGCTGAGGGTTGCTTTAGATCACACTCCCAGTAGAGTTATTTATTTCCTTAAGGCTCAACATGTGGTTGAGAAGGGGTGTGATGCGTATCTAGCTTATGTGAGAGATGTTTGTATTGATACCCCTTCCGTTGATTCATTCCTAGTATTACGGTATTTTTCTGATGTGTTTCTAGCTGACTTTATGGGCATGCCGCTAGATAGAGATATTTATTTTAGCATTGATCTGTTGCCGGGATCTCAGCCTATTTCTATTCCTCCGTTTCGTATGGCTCCTTCTGAGTTGAAGGATCAGTTACATGAATTACGTGATAAGGGTTTTATTAGGCCTAGTGTATCACCTTGGAGTGCTCCTATCTTGTTTGTAAAAAAGAAGGATGGTTCTATACGTTTCTGCATTGATTATTGCCAATTGTACAAAGTTATAATGAAGAACCATTATACTTTTCCTCGTATTGATGATTTGTTTGACCAACTACAGGGTGCATGAGTATTTTCTAAGATTGACTTGCATTCAAGATACCATCAGTTGAAGATTCGGGAGCCAAATATCCTAGAGACTGCTTTCAGGACTCAAAACGGTCATTACGAGTTCCTTGTTATGTTATTTGGGCTGACCAATGCCCCAGCAGCCTTTATGTATTTGATGCACAGTGTGTTACGGCCATATCTTGACTCATTCTTCATTGTCTTTATTGATGATATTTGGGTGTATTCCCAGAGCGTGAAGATCATGAGCAGCACCTGAGAACTGTTCTTCAAACTCTGAGAGAGAAGAAGTTATATGCTAAGTTCTCGAAATGCGAGTTTTTGTTGGATTCCATGGCATTCTTGGGTCACGTGGTTTCTAGTGAGCGGATAAAGGTGGATCCCAAAGAAATTAGAAGTAGTGTAGAGTTGTCCTAGACCATCTTCAGCGACAAAGAATCGCAATTTTGTTGGCTTGGCGGGTTATTTCCGTCGATTTGTTGAGGGGTTTTCATCCATTGCAGCACCTATGACCAGACAGACCCAGAAGGGTGCTTCGTTGTAGTGTACGGAAGAGTGTGAGGCGAGCTTTCAGAAGCTCAAAACAACTTTAATTACAACCCCAATTTTGATATTGCCTAAAGGTTCGGGGTCTTATAATGTCTATTGTGATGTCTCGAGGATTGGCCTTGGAGCGGTATTGATGTAGGACGGTAGGGTGATTGCCTATGTGTCCAGATAGTTGAAGGTACATGAGAAGAATTATCCTGTCCATGATCTTGAGTTCGCTGCTATTGTTCACGCATTGAAGATCTTGCGTCATTATTTGTACGGTGTGCCTTGTGAGATTTATACTGATCATTGGAGTTTACAGTATCTGTTTAAGCAGAATGATCTAAATTTGTATTAAAGGATGTGGCTAGAGCTACTGAAAGTCTATGATATCACTATTTTGTATCACCTGGGAAAGGTTAATATGGTGGCCAATGCTTTGGGCCGCTGAGCAGAGAGTTTGGGTAGTTTGGCTTATTTACCAGTAGAAGAGAGGCTTATGGCGATGAATGTTTAGGCCTTAGCCAGTTAGTTTGTGAGATTGGATCTTTTGGAGCCCAGCCAGGTTCTAGCTTGCGTTGTCTCTCAATCTTCCTTGTTTGATTGTTTTCGGGAGTGGTAGTTTGATGACCCTCATTTGCTTGTCCTCAAGGACAAGGTTTTGCATGGCGATGCTAGAGATGTGACTCATGGTAATGACGAGGTATTAAGATGCAGGGTCGGGTTTATATACCTATTGTTGATGGGCTTCGGGAGTTGATCTTAGAGGTGGCCCATAGTTCGTGATATTCCATTCATCCAGGTGCCACGAAGATGTACCGGGATTTGAGATAGAATTATTGGTGGAGGCGGATGAAGAAGGATATAGTTGGGTTTGTAGCTCGATGCCTCAATTGTCAACAGGTGAAGAATAAGCACCAGAGACTGGGTGGGTTGCTTCGGTAGACAGAGATTCTGGAGTGGAAGTGGGAGCGGATCACCACGGATTTTGTAGTTAGGCTCCCACGGACTTTGAGGAAGTTCGATGCCATTTGGGTGATTGTGGATTGGCTGACCAAGTATGCATACTTCATTCCTGTGTGTAGTACCTATTCTTCGTAGCGATTGACAGAGATTTATATCTGGGAGATTGTTCGTCCGAATAGTATTCCAGTTTCTATCATTTCAGATAGATGTACTTAGTTCACATCACAGTTATAGAGGGTCGTTCAGTATGAGTTGGGTGCTCGGGTGGAGTTGAGTACAACATTTCACCCTGAGATAGACGGACAATCCAAGCGCACTATTCAGATTCTTGAGGATATGCTCCGTGCATGTGTGATTGAGTTTGGAGGGTCTTGGGATCATTTCTTGCTATCGGCGGAGTCTGCATACAACAACAGTTATCAGTCCAACATTTCTATGGCACCATATAAGGCTTTGTATGGTAGGCGATGTAGAACCCCAGTGGGTTGGTTTGAGCCGGGTGAGGCCAGATTATTGGGCACATACTTGGTTCAGGATGCTTTGGAGAATGTCAAGGTGATTCAGGATAGGCTCCGTACATCCCAGTCCAGATAGAAGAGTTATGCGAACCGGAAGGTTCGTGATGTTTCCTTAGGAACGGCATTATGGTTGGAGAGCGGGTTCAACTTCGGGTATCACCTATGAAGGGCATTATGAGGTTCATGAAGAAAGGGCAGTTGAGTCCGAGGTTTATTGGTCTTTTTTAGATACTAGTTTTAGGGTACGCGCTTTGCGCTTGTATCCTATATTCATGAATATACAATTTTGAAGGAAAAAAATCTCTCTATCTATCTTACATATCTGTATGATATGTTTGAGTTGTAAATAAGAACTTAAAAAGGTAATCAGCCTCATATAAGTTCTCAAATGCCGTATTCTCCGCTGTTGAGTTAATATTTTACAAGAAATAATGTATAAAAAAATATGGAGAACTGCCATTCTTTAGAATGAATGAAGAAAAAATACAACTCATTTAAAATACATTTGTCTTGTATTGTTTCATCCTTATCGCTTCAAATTTGCACTTCACCAATTTGATGTAATCGATTTTGCTCAATCTCCAATTTCATTTTTTGACAATGTTTTGTTGTAGAAATAAAATTTTGTACCATATGAGTTTTATCAACTTGAATAATAATTTTTCATATACGGATAGTTTTAAAAAGAAGTAAATTGATTTTTTTATAATAGTTAATTATTTTTAAAAAAAATTTATGTTTAATCAAATTCTTAGTATTTTCTCATAAAAAATTTAAATATAATTATAATTTAATCCAATAAAAATATATTTTCAAAGGATAAAATATCCATCTACTATTTTACTTTGGGCTGTTGTATATGCATAATCATTAGTGTTATTGACGCTTATCAACTACGTCTCTCTATCACTCGTTAAACTCTGAAATATTTTTATTATAAATTCAAGATTATTAATAATAATAAATTTCTCATGTAACTTTAGAGTTATGCTAGTTAATACTTTTTTTGGACAAATCTTCTTATTCCTTATTTTCTTTCTTGAGTTTGGGAAGGATACATTTTTAAAGACATTAAGGTTTAACCGTTTTATCGCTAAAATTAGGGAATGGAATAATTTCATCACCAAACAATAGTAAAGAACCTTCATAAGCATTATGAAATTAGAAGAGAAAGAGAAAAAATGAGTAGCTGGTATAATTGGGGCAACTTGGTAAGTAGTATATTTTAAAAATATTTATAAAGCTCAAAATATTGGGCTAGAGTATATATATATATATATATATATATATATATATATATATATATTGAGTTATATTAGGAAGTTTTGCCTAGTTGAAATGACAAAAACCCTTGTTCCTACATGACCTGATCAATTCGATCAATAATCAAAATATTTTAAAATTTTAAACTCTTAAATATTAGGAAAATAACCTAAATAACAATTTAGTCCAACGTGAAAGTAATATTTAAAAGGTAAAATGGCGAACGACATATATCTAAACAATAAGTTCTTACTTATCCTTTGTTGACTTTGTCGTTTTTGGTTTTCTTGTTCGTCATTATATTCAAATTCATTTATCTCATTTGAACTGATGATATAATAATTTTGATTGAATGTTTTAACCAAAGCATCAGGATTATGTCAGGATGCTTTGGAGAAGGTTAAGGTGATTCAGGATAGACTCCGTACATCCCTGTCCAGACAGAAGAGCTACGCCGACTGGAAGGTTCGTGATATTTCCTATGGTTGGAGAGCGGGTTCTGCTTCGGGTATTACTTATGAAGGATGTTATGAGGTTCGGGAAGAAAGGGAAGTTGAGTCCGAGGTTTATTGGTCCTTTTTAGATATTGCGGTGTGTTGGGTAGGTTGCTTATGCGCTTTCCCTACCTCCCAACTTGGCAGGAGTTCATCCGCTATTTCATGTTTCGAGGCTCCGGAAGTATTATGATGATCCATTGCACGTGTTGGATTTCAGTTCAGTCTAGTTAGACAAAAATCTATCCTATGTTGAGGAGCTAGTGGCAATATTGGACAGACATGTATAAAAGTTGAGGTCAAAGAATATTGCATTAGTGAAGGTTCAGTGGCGGGGTCAGCCGGTCGAGGAGGCGACCTGCGAGACCGAGCAATATATGCGCAGCCATTAACCTTATCTTTTCACTACTTCAAGTATGTCTCTATGCTCGTTCGAGGACGAACGAATGTTTAAGTGTAAGAGGATGTGACGACCCGGCCGATTGTTTTAAGAATTTATGCCTTGATCCCTTATTAACTACTTTCCCTATGTTTTTTTTTTGCTATTGTGAGTTTCCAGGAAGAATTATTTGGAGTGTCAGAGAGTTTTGGGACACTTGGTCCCAAAATGAGGGCTTATGTTTTAGAAATTTGACCGTAGTCGGAATAGTGTGAAGACGGCCTCGGAATGGCATTACGATAGTTCTATTAGCTCCGTTGGGTGATTTCGGGTTTAGGAGCATGTTTGGATGGTATTTTGGAGGTCCGCAACTAATTTAAGCTTGAAATGCCAAAAGTTGAATTTTTGATGTTTTCGGTTCGATAGTGAGATTTTGATCCGAGGGTCGAAATGGAATTTCGGAAGTTGGAGTAGTGCTGTAGTGTTGTATGTGACGTGTGTGCAAAATTTGAGATCATTCCAACGAGGTTTGATAGACTTTTTGATTGAAATAGTATTTTGAGAGTTTTTGAAGTTCTTAGGCTTGAATCCGATGCTGATTGGTTGATTCGATGTAGTTTGAGGTGTTGTGGAGATTTGTATAAGTTTGGAGAGTGGTATATGAGTTGTTTGTGCTTTTGGTTGAGGTCCCTGGGACCTCGGTATGATTTCGGATGTTTTACGAAAAAGTTTGGAGTTGTGAGTTGCAGCTGAAGCTTCAAGGCTGCTGTCATAATCACACCTGTGGCTTGGGGACCGCAGGTGCGAGACCGCAGAAGTGGTCGAGCAACCGTAGAAGCGGTTTGATTTAAAAGGCAATTGACCGCATATACGGTCAGGCACCGTGGATGCGGCATCGCATCTGCGGTAAAGCGTCGCAGGTGTAGAAGTCCCCCTTTAATGAAAAGTCGCTGATGCGATAGGGTCTTCGTAGAAGCGGGACCGTAGGTGCAGACACAGAAAAGGGACAAAATCGAGGGTTTAGTTCAAACTTGGAAAAATCAAATTGGAGCTCTAGAGAGGGCGATTTTGGGAGGAATTTCAAGAGGAAATCATTGGGTAACAATTCCTTAACCCTTTATAGTTGTATTTTATTAATCTATTGTTAGTTTTGTCATTTAATTTTAGATTGGAGGTGAAAAATTGGAAGAAAGTTCTTAGACCTAGAATTCGAATTTTGATTGAGAATTTGACCTTGGATTTGGATAATTTTGGCATGAATGAACTCGTGAGAGTATGAGGATTCTGGAAATATAAAATTTACCTGATTCTGAGACATGCAAACGGGGGTCTTTTTGGTCATTTTACCTAATTTCTCGTATTACCTAAGAATTTATTAGTAGAATCATTTACTTGAAGTGTTATTTACATTATGAAATTGTATTGAATAGATTAGGTCCATTTAGAGTTGAGTACGTATGGCAAGAGCGTGGTTTCAGGTTGAATTTTAGCTGGTTCGAGGTAAGTGGCTTGCCTAACCTTGTGTGGGGCACATTCCCTTTAGGATTGGTATTGTGATAATTGAAATGCCTTGTACGTGAGGTGACGAGTGCGTACTTGTGCTAATTATTTAAAATCCTGTAATTATGTTTTTTCTTGCTTGCTTATATTACTTGGAATTTAAGCCTGCTATTAGCTTAGAGAAGCATGTCTAATTGAATTAATTACTTTATTTGCTTTAACTGCCTTATTTGTATTACGTGAAGCATGCTAGGTTAGAATTTTCTGTGTTACGTTGGTATGAAATTGAGTTTAATTGAGTATTCCTTGTGCTATCGTTGAGTGTTTTTCTTTGGGACTACGGAACAGCATCCTGGGAGATCCCCTGTACATATTTATGATTTGAGCTGAAGTGTAGGATACCGAGATATCCCCAACACGTATATTGAGGATACCAATAGATCGTTAGCATATATTGAGGATACAAAGAGATGCTCAGATACCAAGATATCTCTAGCATATATTGATGATACCAAGATATCCTCGGGATACCATGAGATCCCTAGCATATATTGAGGATACCAATAGATCCTTGGGATACAAAGAGATCCCTAGCATATATTGAGGATAGTAAGAGACCTCGAGATTCCAAGATATCCTCAGGATACCAAGAAATACCTGTCATATATTGAGGATACGAAGAGATCCTCGGTATACTGCGAGATCCCCATTTATTACTTTGTGAAGAGTGATATTTCTTTCTTATTATTTTTTTCTCTATTTCTATTGTTGTTATTCTTATTATAATGTATTAATGCTTAATGTTAGTTTTCAACTGTGCTGCTTATCTTATTCTGTTATACCTTATATTTTATTTAATCGCAGTAGGGCCTTGACCTTCCTCGTCACTACCCGACCGAGGTTAGGCTAGGCACTTACTGAGTATCGTTGTAGTGTACTCATGCCCTTTCTGCGCATGATTTTCATGTGCAGATCTAGGTACCTCTACTCAGACTTATGACTCATGTGTTGAGGCACTTGTAGAGACTCCGAGGTATATCTGCTGCGTCCCCAGACCTCGAGGTATGCCCTTTCTACTCTCCCTTTTTGTATTAGCCCTTATGTACTTTCGTTTCTTTGTTAGATATTCTGGAGTTAGATACTTGTAGACATTCAAAGGCTTGTGATCATGAGATTTTTGAGTTTTGGGAAATATATTTAGTTCTCGAGAGTTGATATTGTGTATGCCATGTGACACTTTTAAACTTTATATTATTTCACTATTTTGGTTTTTAATTATTTCTTCCGCAAATTGGTTTGTTTTCCGCATTGTAAGGCTTACCTAGTCGTAGATACTAGGTACAGTCACGGTGGTTCATAGAGGGCGAACCGGGGTCGTGAAAACTAGTAGCTCACGTTTGCGTACATATGGACGACAATTATATGTGTTTCTGATGTCAGCTTCGTGTTCGCGTTGGAGAAGCTGGCCTGGGGGAGATTGGTCTTCACGTCCGCAATGGAGTGGACATGTCCTTGAAATAGTAGCCTGGTGAAGAATCACGTTTTTGAGACCATCATCGCGTTGGCAAAGAAGAGTTTCTGGTCCTGAGTTTGTTAAACTTCACTAACGCGAGGGCAATGTCGCAGTGAAGTTGAAGGTCGTCTGGCAGTATTTAAGTATGCATCGACGGGTTTTGGCTCATTTTATATCAAATCTTCCATTGGAGCCGAGCTTGGGGCGATTTTTGAAGGAGCTTTTTCATCATCCTCCAATAGGTAAGTGCTTTCTTCACATTGCGAGTTAAACACATGAAATATACATATATTTGAACATGGAAATTGTGTGATGTTGATGAAACCTAGAACTTGTTATTCTTGGATTTTGACCATAAATTGGACACAAGTTAGGAATAAATTATATATTTGAGTTCGTGGTATCATGGCTAATGTTCATCATTTAAAAAGTTTGGAATTCTGGCACGTGGATGTCGCGCCCCTTTTTTTCTCGCGAAATTGGGTTTATGATAGTTGGTTGGAACAACTCTTTCCTTTTGGGAAATGGGTTTTGTAATTTTGAAGAGTTGCCACCTAACAATTTTAAAGTGCGTTAGGGCACCTGTGGGATTCAACTACAACTATGTTTGGTAACTAGAGATAGGGTAAGAGCTTGAAATTATCCCAAGGGGAAGGTGTTAGGCACCCCTTAGGATCCACTAGTGTGGTTCCCGACCAGATAGTTTTTGTGAATTTGTGCAATTAGCAAGTAAACAAGTAAGGCTTAAGTAATAGGGGATTTTGAATTTAAATACACAAGTGTTTGAAAACAATAAAAGAAAGGTTTGAAAAGAGTTATAATCTAAGCATGCTTGTGAGTGTAAAAAGTGGTCCTAGGTTTGTTTGTAATATGGATCACATCAATGCAATACCCGGTATGGAACTCCTCAGAAGAGACGATACACATGGTATTAACGCACCGGTTATCATATCCATATCTACCCTCCCCACCCCATGAAGGTATTAACACGAGGATTGGTCTTGACCTGTATTGCATGTTGTTACCCGTCCCATTCCTATCAGTCCCAGTGGAATTTAGGACTACTATGCCTATAAGTGGGAGGTTTTAGTCTGACTCTTAGGTTTAAAGATAAAAAGTCTAAGGTGACATACAAAAACATGCAGAACTTCATTTAAAGGGGAGATATGCAAGCAATTAGAAGGATCATGTATACCTCCACAAATAATACATATAAGTAGCACGACTTAAACACAATTATGGTTTGAATTTTAAATCCTAAAGCAGGGTGGTTGAGTCTGAACCAGATTCATTATATAACTCAGAAAAGAAGTCTGAATCAGGCCTGTCTACTGGTTGTAGCAGTTGATAATTTAAACAAAGGCAGTTTTAGTTTTATTTAAATAATTACCCGAGGCTTGCCTAGGTGTAAGCAGGATTCAATAGTTATTCATGATTATTAAGACAGTTGGAGATTATTATTATTACCTAAACATGTTGTTCTAGGTGTTCAGCACATAGAATTGTTGCTAGTTAATTGTAAAGACTGAATAAAATCATTTTATTCCTTTTGTGCGTTCATAATTAGCCTAAGTGTGCTTAAGCAAATATAAATGAAATCTTAAAGACATGGTATCTAATGTACAGGGATGCAAAATGACATATATGCAGAATTCTAAACAGGATTTCTACATGCACAAATATTACAGCGTTTAGAAAATGATGCAGAGATGATATGTTTGTTAGTGTTGTTTTACCCTAAGACAAGATCTCTAAGTGTGCATGGTAGTAGTAACATGATTGCAGAAACGTTGGTATTTAACGCAGGATTTGCTAAGTGATATGGTATGGAAATGGACATGTTGAAAAATGGTAAATGTAAATCCTAAGGAATATGATCTCTAATGCATGAAATGAGTCCTAAGCATGGATTCTATTACGCAAGTAGGAATGTAAACCTAATAACATGCTTTCTACCCCTTTTGATAGCATGCATATTTTCCATCCCTTTTCACTAGCCAACCCCATAATGTTTACAAATTATTACAAACCATGTGATTGATTTACAAAAGTAAAAATGAAAGAAAAAAAAGAAGCTACACCATAGGAAGCCTGATCTTGACTTACTATCTGAGTTATGTAATTAATCACTTCAATACCAATATTATTCCAAAGCCTTTCTCATATCTGGGTGTGTCAGAGTTCCCTAAGGACCTCAAGGGGTCCCGGACAGTGCTCACACCCAAATTTGCATAACCAAACAGAATGAGTGCAGTGTGGAAGGGCCAACTCTTATGTGTCCAAGTTTAGAGGGAGCTCAAGGCTCCTTAGGCAAGGCTCACACAAAAGGGGCAGAACCTAGATTCTAAGAGTAGGTGAGAGTGCTGGACATAGTTTGAAAAAGAGTTTGTTTAAAAAACTAGGTTGAAAGTAATTAGTAATAGTGGTGACTTGAAAGCGATTGTAGTAGAAAACAAAACTCAAACTCCCAAAATGGAATCATACATAGAATCAGTAGTCATACAAGGGGGGCCAAGGGATTTGGGACAAATTGATTGTAAACACATAACCCCATCAAGGGTCTTAGGACTAGTTGGATATGCACAATAATAGCTGATACTGGCATGATCACAGGCAAGTCAGAAAAACATAAGCGCATTGAAGGGTTAGGGATTTGGTATGAAAGTACACAATAAGTGACTAACAGGGGGAGAGACATTATAGTATGCTGGTAATGTAATTTGACTGCATAACCACAAATAGAAGTTGACAAGAATGAGAGAAACTGAAACAATTAAAGAAGCATGTTGTTGTTGAAGCTTTAAAATTAACTAGGACATACCGGTTAAAGAAGCAAAGTGCAGAAAAGAAAAGTAAGTCGGATTTCACAGTCTAGCCTTGGCTTTCAACGTAGACAAAGAAGTAGCACAAGCAATAGTAGAGAAAGAGAGAGTTTTGAATGTGTAAATGTGTGTTCTAAACTCCGTTGTTCATCTTGTTAATGAAAACATTAAGGTATTTATAGCTTTAAAAATAAGTAGAGAAATAAGGTAACAAGTAAAAGTTTAACACAAATATGGAAAAAATCGTAATCAAAATAAATTAATACACGTGCTTCCCTTTAATCAAGGAATTACTACTTGATGGATCCTAACAGGGATAATTAAGGAAAGAGAATCAATTTGAGAACGATTGATTTCTAACCATATAGGGGATAGTAAAAGTATAGAGGAAATAATTGAGTCTAAGTACATAAAATCTACTTAATTTTGGCAAAAGATTGAGCAGGGTGAAATATCATAGAAAATAAAGGAAGTAATCAATCACTTAAACAAGCAAATAAAATTAGGGTTTATAAGAAAATCTAGCAATTAAACCGTCACTTAAGGAAAGCAAGATCAAACAAGAAGTGGTCACGATTCTGCACTTCAATATATAAATAGCAAGGAATGAAAAATATATTAGACATGCAAGGTTAAACATATTGACAAAAAGGAGCAAATTAAATAAACAGACATCAGTGACATGAATAGGCTAGGGACTATTAAAAGCATGGTAATCAACAAGGTTCGCAATCATGGATCATACATAGAGCCAAAGTGAAGAAACCAGTCTAACAGGTAAAGAAAGTAATAAACAAGTAATAAACTCACAACAATAAGTGAGGAAAACCTTTTTAGGGTTTTAACAGTAGTCGACTTAGAAAGGTAGGAACTCAGAATCAGATAAGTCAAACAAGGAAGAGGATTCAAACACAAGGATCTAAGTCAAACCACGCATGCGTGTAAAATAAACCAAGAGAGTTTCAAAACTCGAATAAAACCAAATCACCTAGTGTTTTAACACGATGAACCAGGTCGAGAAAAAATATAAGCAGACTGTTCAAACATAGTAAAACCATAAAATAACACTAAAAATCGGAGAAAAGATCTTTTAAAAAGAGGTTGAGAAAACCCTAATCGTTGAAAACGAAGTGTCACTTTGAAACAAATCAGAGAACCATTGAGAAAACACCGAGGAATTCATAGCATGCATAGATATAAGACAAATCTGAAAGAAAAATGAGAAAATTCTTAAATCTAGGGTTTTAAAGAACCTAGATAAGTGAGAAAGACTTCGAAAGGTTACCGATCTAGCTAGAAAAGCCACGGATCTGACTTGAACGGTCATGGGTGGCCAAAAAAAGATCAGAGATAGAGGTTCAGTAGGGGCTGGACCAGATTTGTTCGAGATCTGTCCATGAAATCACAAAAAATTGGTAACCAGCAGACATATGAGATAAGTACATGACTCAAACCGCCATGGGAGTCCATGGATTAGGTGGGGATTGAAGGGAATTTGGGTAGATTTGGGTGACGGGGGCTAGGGTTTAGTGATGTTAGAGAGAGAGTTTGAGAGGAACGGATTCAAGGGCAGCAGATGGCGAGAAATGATTTAGGGTAAGGGGTCGTTTAGGGGTTAAAAATGGTAAGAGGCAATGGTGGTCGTCGATCTGCATGATCAATGACCTAGATTAAAAGGGGTAGGTGGGGATCCGGATTTGGGTTGGTTTTATAAGGGTTAGGGTCAGGTTAAAATTAAAATTTGGTTGGGGGAATTGGGGTTCATTTTAGGCTAGAATTGAAATAAAATGGGTGTTATTTAAATAGCCAATTTTCTCATTTTTAAATTATAAATAATAGTAAACAAATTTTTAAAAATAAATTGAAAGTGCTAAAATGATTCAAAACATGTAAATAACAAATTAAAAATATAGGGCTTAATTTAATAAATATAAAACACAATTAAACCTTAAAATGGCTAACATTGAATTATGTACAATTTAGCTTTAAAAATACTAAATAAAAATTATAAAAATATGTAAAAGTTATTTTCACCCATATTTTGGCATAAATAGTAAAATTAAATAGATGAATTACAAAAAATAATAATTTTGGAAATAATTATTGCAATTTTATGGATAAAAAACGAAAAAATAAATAAATTTAAACCTTTAAAAATTATGGAAAGATAACAAAATATTAGGACATGCTTATATATGCATATATGTGTTATTTTGAAGTTAGTTTGCTTATTAAAAATATATAGGGTAAAATTGAATATCAACAGCTGCCCCTCATTAATCGTGAAGGATGAAAGAATTTTCGGGTAAAGAAAAGATGGCCAATTTTGACTGAGCAAAACAATTTGGGAAGATTCTGGCCGCATCCTGGCTTTCGAGCTGCCTACATATCCCTGGTATTACAAAAATTAGGCTGTATGTATTTTAGGATTCACCGACGAAATATACCGATGAGGCGATTTCAAGAACGGGCGCAACATCTAGGGTTTGGTGAGTGGATGATTTACGGGAATGGTTAATATGGTTGCGGGCACTAGAGTAGACCTGCTCCCGCCGGGACGGTTGTTGCTCGCCGGTCTACCTGCAAATAAGAAATACAGGCATATATTGTGCATCAATTTAAACATGATGCAAATTCCCGTTGGACCATGAATACTGTCTTTGGATGGTTAAGAATGGCATATTCAGACCATGATGTCCTGGGCCATGAAGCATATAATAAAGGATTCACAGGCCATGAAATGATGTTCTCAGGCTATAAGGATGGTACCTCCGAACTATGATGCCTTTGAATAATGATATGCAAAAGATTGAAAGAAATCCTCGGGCCATGACATGGTGTTCTCGAGCTATGAAGATGGTGCCTCCGAATGGTGATGCCTTTGTAAGAGTTGGCGACATTTCTGCTCATGAAGGGTGCAATAGCATGTGGCGATCTTTCAGCTGTGCAATGTGGCGAATCTTTTAGCCATGCAATGTAGTATGAGGCGATTTTTCAGCCGTACAATGTGGCGATCTTTCAGCCGTGCAATGCGGTATGAGGAAATATTTCAGTCGTGCAATGTGGCGATCTTTTAGCCCTACGATATGGCGATCTTTCAGTCGTACAATGCAATATGAGGCAATATTTCAGTAGTGCAATGTAGTATGAGGCTATCTTTTAGCCGTGCAATATGATAATCTTTCAGTCGTGCAAATGTGGCAATCTTTCAGCCATGCAAATGTAGTATGTGGCGATCTTTCTGCCATGCAAATATAGATGGAGACAAGGTTTAGTGTCAGAAGACAGAGTAGTAGCCTTATGCAATGTAGATGCAGATATAGGTAGAGCTTAATCTCGGAAGGAAAAATAGTAGCCTTATGCAAATTGGAAGGCAGAATGGTAGCCTTATGCAATGCAGATGCACATAGAGGTAGAGCTTAACCTCGGAAGGCAGAATAGTAGCCTTATGCAAATTGGAAGGCAGAATGGTAGTCTTATGCAATGCAGATACAGATAGAGGTAGAGCTTAATCTCGGAATGCAGAATAGTAGCCTTATGCAAGTTGGAAGGAAGAATGGTATCCTTATGCGATGTAGAGGCAGATAGAGGTAGAGCTTAACCTCAGAAGGCAGAATAGTAGCCTTATGCAAGTTGGAAGGCAAAATGGTATCCTTATGCGATGCAGATACAAATAGAGGTAAAGCTTAACCTCGGAAGGCAGAATAGTAGTCTTATGCATGTTGGAGGGTAGAATTGTAGCTTTATGCTATGCAGATGCAGATAGAGGTAGAGCTTAACCTCGAAAGGCATAATAGTAGCCTTATGCAACTTGGAATAACAAATGCCAGTAAATATTTCTTAGCTGATAGCATATTGTGACGTTGTGATTACTGGGAGTATTGTGACATACGGGAGAGCAATGGTGTGCGGATAACAAATGTTGGCAAGTGTAACGGTTAAGAGAGTCGTATTCTTGAACAATGTTTGTTCCATGAGCATGCAATATGTTTTAATGATTTCACAATCCTTGTGCCTGCATCCAAAGAAAAATCATGAGTTTTGTAAAGGGGGGAAAGGTTAGTTATTATCCTCGCTAGCTTTGCTTCACTCATTCTGCTTTGATCTTGTAGTACCTTTTGTATCATTGGGGTAGCGTTGCTAAACGAAGTAGTTTCAATAATAAACATGCACGATTTTGTAAAAGTATGACATAAATGTTTCATTAAAATATTTTTAGATAAACCAGCGACTGTGATGTGGTTTGACACATTTTAACCTCTCTCGCTACGGAATTTGATGGTCCTCCTCAAAATTCTGCCCCAGTTTGATGGGTTAACATTTCGGAAGGAAGAATAGTAGCCTTATGCAAATTGAAATAGTCGATTGCTACCAGGATAAACCTGTGTCCGTTAGAGGCAGCAGGCTCAATTGGTCCAATAACATCCATTCCCCAGGTGACGAACGTCCACAGTGAGCTTGTTGTGTTGAGCTTGCTTGGAGGTACCTTTATCATGTCTCCATGTATCTGACAGTGATGGAATTTTCGGACATATTGGGTGATGTTTCCATAGTCATCCACAAGTAACCAGCTCAGAGTATCTTCTTTGTTGAGAAAAAACCGTTCATATGTGGTCCACAGGTCCTAGCATGAATTTCTTCTAGTAGCCTGGATGCTTCCTTTGCATCGACACATCTTAATAGTCCTAAATCAGGAGTCCTCCTATACAGGATTCCTCTATTGTGAAAGAAGTTGTTGGACAATCTCCGATGTGTGCATTTCTGAGTAGGATTAGCAAGCTCCGGGTATTCTCCTTTTGCCAAATATTCCTTGATATCATGAAACTAAGGCTTTCCGTCTGCTTCCTCTTCAACATGGGCACATTAAGCTGGCTGATTTTGGATTTTCACTAGAATGGGATCAATGAAATTCTTGTCTAGATGTTGTATCATAGATGATAGGGTAGCCAATGCTTTGGCAAACTTATTTTCGATTTTGGGAACATGTTGGAATTCCATCTTCATGAACTTCTTTTTCAATTCATGTACCTAATGTAGATACGAGAGTATCTTGGAGTTCTTGGTTGCCCATTCTTCTCGCACCTCATCTATAAGTAAATCTGAATCTCCAATCACTAGCAGCTCTTGCATGTTCATGTCAATGGCCATTCGAGCCCTAAGATGCAGGCTTCATACTCGGCCATATTGTTTGTGCAGGGGAACCTAAGTTTGGAAAACAGTAGATAATGCTGACCAGTTTCTGATGTTAAGACTGCTCCTATGCCAACTCCTTTGAAGTTTGCTGCTCTATTGAAGAACATTCTCCAACTGTTATAGGGTTTTGTAAGGTCTTCTCCTATGAATGATACCTCTTCATAAGGAAATTATGTTTTTAGGGGTTTGTATTCTCCATCCATGGGGTTTTCAGCAAGGTAGTCTGCCAGTGCCTGTCCCTTGACCGCTTTCTAAGTCACGTAAACAATGTCAAACTCACTCAACAGTATCTTCCACTTGGCTAGCTTGCCAGTGGGCATGGGTTTCTCAACGATGTAATTTAAAGAATCCATCCTCGATATGAGATATGTAGTATAGGCACAGAAGTAATGTCTCAGCTTTTGAGCTACCCAAGTCAAAGCACAACAGGTGCGTTCTAATAGAGAATACCGGGCCACGTACGAGGTGAACTTCTTGCTGAGATAATAAATGGCTTGTTCCATTCTCCCCGTTTCATAATGCTGTCCCAAAACACAATAAAAAGCTCCATCTAACACTTCAAGGTAGAGTAATAAGGGTCTACCTGGCTCGAGCAGAACTAAGACTGGTGGTGTTGACAGGTACTCCTTGATTCTGTCGAAAGCCTTTGGCAGTCATCGGTCTATTTGGTAACGGCATCTTTCTTTAAAATTTTAAAGATTGGCTCACAGATAATTGTAGACTATGCTATGAAGCGGTTGATGTAGTTCAGCTTTCCCAAGAAACTCATCACATCTTTCTTGTTCTTTGGTGGTGGTAGTTCTTGAATGGCTTTGACCTTTGATGGATCCAGTTCTATTCCTCGACGGCTCACAATAAACCCAAGCAACTTCCCAGCAGGAACCCCAAATGCACATTTTATGGGGTATAGTTTCATGTTGTACCTCCGCAGTCTATTGAAAAACATCCTCAGATCTTCTATGTGGTTAGTGGCATTCTTGGATTTGATGATAACATCATCCACATATACCTCTGTCTCTTTTTGTATCATATCATGGAAAATGGTGGTCATGGCCCTTATGTATGTGGCCTCTGCATTCTTTAGGTCAAATGGCATCATCTTGTAACAATACACTCCCCACGACGTAATGAAAGCCATTTTCTCAACATCTTCCTCATCCATCTAGATCTTATGGTAACCAGCAAAGCAATCTACGAATGACTGTAGCTCGTTCTTGGCGCAATTGTCAATCAGGATGTGTATATTCAGCAAAGGCAAGTCATCTTTCAGACTGGCCCGGTTGAGATCTCGATAGTCGACAGAGACTCTGACTTCCCATCCTTCTTTGGTACTGGCACAATGTTGGCTAACCATGTCGGGTACTCAACCACCCTGAGAACCTTAGCTTTGATCTACTTGGTGACTTCTTCCTTGATTTTCAGACTCATATCAGGTTTGAACTTTTTGAGCTTTTGCTTTACCGGTGGACACATTGGACTGGTTTGTAGTTTGTGAGACACAATAAACTTACTCAGACCGGTCAAGTCATCATACGACCAGGTGAATATGTCCTCATACTCCTTTAGAAACTCTGTGTATTCTTTCTTCCCAAACGGTGATAGGTGAATGTTGATTCGTGTTTCCATAACGTTTTCTCTGTCTCCCAAGTTAACAATTTCAATTTTGCCCAGGGTGGAATTAGGTCTATTCTAAAAGTTCTCAACTTCTTTGACAATTTCGTCAGGTATGTTATCTTCTTTTGAATCAATATCTATTTGTTGAGTTATCTCATTGCATGTTACAATCATTGGTTCATCAAGATAAGTAATCGTAACGATGTATTGTAAAGTAAGGAGGAAAACAATAAAAATAAATATTATTTCATTAGAAAAATCAAACATGATTTTGATAAATTGAATAATTGTTTCAAACATTGAAGATCTTATTGAAAAAATTGAGAAAATGGGAGAAGAAAATTATTCAATAAATAAAGCAGCAAATAGTGCTTGTTTTAGCCTTGGTACCCCGGGGCTCGTCGGGCTCTAGTTGTCCTGATGGTCCAATTATTGAGATGTTCCACTCTGCTCACAGCTTGTATGGAAGGGCCTTCCTCTCCCTCCTCCTCGAGAATAACACAACAATCCATATCATTGTCCTTTAGAAACAAGTTTTTCACTAGTGCGAGTGCTTCTTCTTCATCCGTTCCATAGACAACATCGGCCTGTTGGAAATTATGCTCCAAGTGCGGTATTGGTTGCTCTAATGGGCAGTAAGGACCGTGCCATGGTGGCGACTAATTATTGAACTCTTCCCAGGTGTATTCATATCCCAAACCGGAGGTAGTGCCATATTTCTTTAGTTTTATAGGTTTAGAGATCCCTTGGAGGTTCTTACCGAGTCCTTTGCCAGGTTCTTACCCACCCTAATTCAATATACTCCCGATCTTTTTATCCCACCATTTGCCTTTGTCGACAGCACTGACCTGCTCGATATGGTGGTAAGTTTCTCCCTACAGTTTTCTTCTTCCCCCGATCACCAGAATGGTCTGACGACTGTATATAGGGTTGGTGCTATCACCGTGAATGATCACTTCCCGGTGATTCCATTCAAACTTTACTACCTGATGCGGCGTTGATGCTATGGCCCCAACATCATGAATCAATGGTCGTCGTAGCATCAAGTTGTAGGTTGCTGGTACCTCTATTACTTGAAAATCAACCTCGAACCAGGTTGGTCATATCTGCAAACATAGACTAATCTCACCGATAGTGGACCTCTGAGAGACATCAAAAGCTTTCACATTGATTGCTCCATCCTTTATCTCATGCAACCCTTAACCAACTTCTTGAGTGTTACCAATGGACATATGTTAAGGCCAGAACCTCAATCGATCAAGATTCCGGTGATTAAATAGTCATCACGTTGTACGGTGATGTGCAATGCTTTGTTGTGACCTAGCCCTTCAGGCGGCAGCTCGTCCTTATAAAAGGTGATCTTATGGCTTTCCAGCACTTGTTCCACCATATTAGCCATTTCCTCACCAGTGATGTTGCTTGATACGTATGCTTCACACAACACCTTCAACAGAGTATTCTTGTGTGTTTTGGAATTCTACAACAATGAGAGGATGGATATTTGTGCTGGTGTCTTATTTAACCGGTCGATGACCAAATACTCCTTGGACTGTATTTTCCTCCAAAAGTTGTCTGGACCTGTCTCAATGAGGGGTGGCCGATTGGAGGCCTGCTTTCTTGATTCAGCTAGGTGTTCAGGGGTATAGACTCTTCCAGTTCTTGTTATACCCTGAGCTGCGGTAGTCTCTTTGATTCCGTCCTTACCTTTCCTTCTTGCCTCGGCTGTATAATCCCAGGGTATTTATGTAGAATGGCGCAAGGTGGACATGGCTACTGGGATCAACGCGACTATCTTCTCTTCGAATGGAATATGCTCCTTGGGTGGCAAGATTGCAACCTTAAATGGTGTTAGTGCCTTTACTGACGGTGCTGCTTCAAACTCAAGAGGTATAGACATATTTACCTTAGTGTCCTCAGACGGTTGGATCTGGATTATAATCGGATTGAGAGTAACTGCTGGTTTTTTTGGGGTCATCACCTTCTGTGATCAACCCGATAGATCCTTCAGGACCCTAATCATGTGAATATACCCACCCTTATGGTCCGGTAGAGGGTTGTTGCAGATGTTCAGAGCGGCTTTCTTTGCCACAATGACTTTATTATCAATCAAAAAACTGTATCTTGTATTTTAAGGAGCGACATTCATCGATGGTGTATCCTCTCATCCTGGAGTGGTATGCACAGGACTTGTTTGGGTTAACCCACTGGGAAGGATTCTCAGGGGTTGTAGCAGGAATGGGGGTGACATAACCAGTGGCTTTGAGTCTCTCATACAGCTGGTCGATAGGCTCAGTGATGGCTGTATATTATTTTGGAGGACTTCAATAAAAATTAGGCCAGGGCCTAGGGAAATTTTACTTTGCATGGGGTGATTAATAATGGGATGGTTGGGCATTGTAAGTTTCTTAGACATGAGCGGGTTGGGAGTATCTGGGTGAGGTAGGTTGATATGTAGGAGGTAGATATGACTGGTACGTTGGTGGTGGAGCTTGGTAAGAGGGCGCTTGGTAATTTGGGGTTGGTTGGTATGTGAGTGAAGGTATTGGGTAAGTTTGGAATTTGAGGGGAGACTTGGTTCTTTGTGCAACCATTACAACCCCTACGTCCCTTTTCTTAAACACACCACTAGACTGCAAGTCCTTATTGGTAGCTTGCAAGGCCTTGATGTTTGTTACTATACCACTCTTAATACCTTATTCAATTCATTCCCCTGTTCGATAATGTCGGAAAAATTATGGCTCTCAATCATCATCAATCGTTCATAGTATTGCGGGTCCTAATCCCAAATAAAGAGCTTGTTCATTTGTTCTCCTTCTAAGGCGGGTCTGACCTTAGCAGCTTCAGACATCCAATGAGTAGCATATTCGCAAAATGTCTCCATGGGCTTCTTCTATAGATTGTAGATATAGAACACATCTGGCGCGTTGTTTGTGTTACCCAGCTCAACCAGTTCTTGGGATCTTGGATGATGTACCAAGATAGTGCGTCTCCTTTCATACTCCTCATGAATAGCTTAATGCGGATCCTTTAATCTTTTCCTACTCCGACCAGCTTGTCACAGTATGTCCTCAGATGGACCCTTGGATCATCCGTATCATGAAATATTTTGAACTTAGGAGGTTTGTATCCCTCAGGCAGTTCCACATCTAGCTGTATGCAGGGGTTCTCATAGTTCAGCCCTTCGATCCCTTTGCTTCCCTCGATGCCCTAAATTCGGCTGGTTAGTTTCTTAAGCTTCTCAGCCAAGTTCATGATGAGCAGATCCTTTTCATCAGACTCAGGTGTGCAAGATATAGGTTGGTTAGAGTGTAGCATGGTCTCCACGTAGATGGGATTATTATGGAGGCCTAGGGTATGGGTGTGGAAATTGTCATTTTCGTAATTTTGAGGTTCTGGGATGAGTAGTGGAGTGTTGTTTGGGGTATGGCAAGTGTTACATGGGTTCTTCGGTAGAGCAGTGGGATGTTTTTATTATTTTGGAATATTTTGAGGATGTGTGGGGTTTTGAACATCGGGGAAGTTGGCGTCCGGGGTGCTGATGGAGAATGATAAGTTGGCTAGATTCCAAACCTAATCGAGCTCTTCCTGAAACTTCAACAATTTCTATTCAAGTTAGGACATATTTTCGTTGGGGACCCGAATACCATAGCCATCAGTGGCCTCTGTTGTTATGTTCTCTTTTTTGATGTTGTTCAAATCTTTCATCTTGCTTTTGTTCTTGTTTTTAACAGGACTAAGATGAGGACTGGGTGGAAGTCCCCTGCATCTCGTGGAATAAGATGATGTTGCCAGAGTGCACGAACTAACCTTTGGGGAGAGGAATAACAAACCAAAAAAGTAACCATGTTTTTCAGGATCATAAAAAGTATTGCAATATTTAAACACATAGTGCAGGAATGTAAAGCGTGTGCTAATTTGGAAACCTCGTTGTGCCCGAGGTGGGCCTAGCGACAAGTTGATTTAGAGAACTTTGGAATGCTAAATGCCTCATTTTATTGATAAAAATAAGATGAATCCCAAATCGACATTAAATAGATAGGAAATAAAAGTTATTAATGGCCATTGGCCTTATTACATTTTAAAGCGAAAAGAGTAAAATCCTATCTACTTGGTCCTAGAAGGACCTTCCCCAGATTTAGCATCCTTTTCTCCGTCGAACAGCCTCCCCAACTCGCGAAGCCCCAACAACAAGTATGCTCTAGCTAGATGTCCACCTTCAGTCTCTTTAGCCTCTTGACAATCTTTAGCCCTTTTGAGAAACTTTTTTTCCAGTTCTACTATGCCTCGCTGCAAGTATCCTAGCCTTTTGTTGGCATTTGTATCCATGTATTTCCAATCCTCAATCAGCTTCTGGTTAGACTCTTGTATTTTGTGGTGTTCGCCCTCACACTCACGGATCCTTTTGCATAGTTGGTTGTACTTGACTTGCGCCTTGGCCTTTTCATCTACAATCGTGTGGCCTCGAACAAATACTGGCTGGCCCAAACCATCATGATTGTCTTCCAACCAACCTAAATATAAAGGAGTACAATTGCATGATATCTATTTGGGTCGATGGTGTTTCTCCCCATTACGATCTTCCAATGCCACGTGTGTTGGGCTCGGCACTTGTAGGGACTATCATCATTTTGGAAGTCGGCTCGAAAGTGGCTTATCTTGTTGACCCTGGGTATGACTTACTTCCTACCAGCTTGACTCATAACTCGAAGAGGTATATGAGGGTAGGTTACTCTGAGACCAATTATTATCAGGAAAGGTGGATCTCTAGATCGGGCGATGAACTCCTCTGTTGGAAACCATTCGAACATCCATTGAACCTGCACTTCAATCAGATTATCAAATAGCTTAACCCATCCTTTAGCATTCTCAGGCTGAGCGAACATGTTAGGGATGTAGTTCATCCGCTTTGGATGGTTGAAAGCGATGTGATCATCCCAGTCCCTCGTTGAATTTCTTCTCGATATTCTCCCTTTTGGAGATGCTCTATGAGCCAAATTTGAAGTCGCAGATTGCAGCCTTCGAAGTGTTTTACTCCTTGTTGACACTTCTCTAAGGCTCAGTATATGTTTGCAAGGATCATGGGTACAATGCTGAATGCCTACCTACCAATCCCCTCCCATTAGGGTTTTGGTTACCAAAGCCAACCTAGTATGAATTCTACCTTTCTTCATCGAAAATACGATCAGACTCAGGAAGCAAATCATGAAGGCAAAAACCTTGCGATGGACGTATCCCAAGGACGTGATGGAAAACTTGTCAGGGTAAGCACGGTAAGATTTGTTGTGACCATACCTTTCATACATGTAGTCAAAAGGGATATATGATTCCTTCAGGCATGTCAATTCTATATTCTTCTTCAAACCCATTATTTTAAGAAAGCCCCTGCCTTTGCAATTATCAGGCATTAGCAAACCCAGAGTTTCCCACACTATCGGCCAATCATCCTATCTCCTCCAGCAAAGATGTCATTTTAATGTCCCCAAAGAGGAACATGGCCCTTTCACAATCCCAAAACAATGTGGCAGCTTCTATGATCATGTTATTAGGTTGGATCTCCAAGAGGGATGGAAGATTTCCCAAATTTTTTCTGATGAGATTTTTGTCACTAGAGTGTAAATCTTTTCAGAAACTTAGCAATCTTGGGTGGATGTTGGTGACCATGCCGAATCTGGGGACTTCGTACCTCATATTTCTGCAAGGCAAATAAGGTTAGGCCCCTCCCCCACAAGACTCTACTATTTAATATAAACAATTAGCATGAAGCATCTAATTCTCCAAATAAATGCACAGAACGTGACTACGTCCGATTGGGTTTAAGAAAACCCAGTGGACTTTGGACAAGGCTATCTTACAGGATCATTATGTGGACAACATAACTGATCCGGCTGGGTTTGACCATGATGCATGCATAATTTAAACAGAGCAAGGTTTCTATGAGGTTTTAGATGGGTACCCTTGAGCAGACAACTCAAGGGGGAAGGCTTTGAACTATCGACTGTACCATTGATCGACTAGTTTTACTGCAAATATGCGTTTCTAAATTTAGGGGGTATGATATAGGAAGAGCGCAACCACTCATTAAAAGCATTGCTACAGTATTTTTTTTGGCACGAGTGGAGTATGATGTTGAGCATGATTATATAATAATTAAATGCATGTTGACATATTTTTCCACATTAACAAAGCGATAAATATAGCAGTTTCATAATATAAAGCAATACGGGAAAGAAAATAAGGGAGATATGTAAGTTTTGCTTTTAAAGAAGAAACAAAATGCTTAAAGAAATTAAATAAATAATTGCACATAGAGAGTGGTTCAAATTCAGAAGAACAATATGAAATGGTAAAAGACGAAAGTCCCCAGCAGAGTCGCTATGTTGTCGCGCCCCCTTTTTTCTCGCGAATCAGATTTATGACATTTGGTTGGGACAACTCTTTCCTTTTGGGAAAGGATTTTTGCAAATTTGAAGAGTCGCCACTTAACGATTTTAAGGTGCGTTAGGGAACCTATGGGGTTCAACTACAACTATGTTTTCTAACCAGAGATCAGGTAAGGGCTTGAAATTACCCCAAGGGGAAGGTATTAGGCACCCCTTAGGATCCATTAGTGTGGTTCCCGGCTAGATAGTTTTTCTGAATTTGTGTAATTAGCAAGTAAACAACTAAGGCTCAAGTAATAGGGGATTTCGAATTTAAATATACAAGTGTTTGAAAAACAGTAAAAGCAAGGTTTGAAAAGAGTTATAATCTAAGCATGCTTGTGAGTGTAAAAAAGGCTCCTAGACTTGTTTGTAATATGGATCATATCAATGCAATACCCGGTATGGCACTCCTCAGAAAAAGGTATACACGTGGTATTCGTGCACTGGTCATCATAACCATATCTATCCTCCCCATCCCATGAAGGTATTAAACCAAGGATTGGTCTCGACCTCTATTGCATGCTGTTACCTGTCCCATTCCTATTAGTCCTATTCCTATAAGAGGGAAGTTTTAGGCTAACTCTTAGGTTTAAAAGTAAAAAGGCTAAGGCGACATACAAAAATACGTAGGACTGCATTTAATGGGGAGACATGCAAGTAATTAGAAGGCTCATGTATGCCTCTGCAAATAATGCATATAAATAGCACGACTTAAACACATTTAAGGTCTGAATTTTAAATCCTAAAGCAGGATGGTTGAGTCAAAACCAGATTCATTATATTACTCAAAAAAGAAGTCTGAATCAATCTGATGGTTGTAGCAATCGATAATTTAAACAAAGGCAGTTCCAATTTTATTTAAGTAATTACCTGAGGCTTGCCTAGGTGTGAGCAGGATTCATTAGTTATTCAAGATTATTAAGACAGTTGGAGATTATTATTATTACCTAAACATACTGTTCTGGGTGTTCAGCACATAGAATTGTTGCTCGTTATTTGTAAGGACTGAATAAAATTGTTTTATTCCTTTTATGCTTTCATAATTAGTCTAAGTGTGCTTAAGCGAATATAAATAAAATCCTAAAGACATGATATCTAATATACATGGATGCAGAATGACATATATGTAGAATCCTAAACAAGATTTCTATATGCACAAATATTACAACGTTTAGAACATGATGCAGAGATGATATGTTTGTTAGTTCTGTTTAGCCTAAGACAGGATCTCTAAGTGTGCATGGCAGTAGGAACATGATTGCAGGAACACTGGCATTTAACGCAGGATTTGCTAAGTGATATGATAGTGAAATGGACATGTTAAAAATGGAAAATGTAAATCCTAAGGAACATGATCTCTAATGCATGAAATGAGTCCTACGCATGGATTCGATTACGCAAGCAGGAATGTAAACCTAATAACATGCTTTCTATCCCTTTTGATAGCAAGCATATTTCCCATCCCTTTTCACTAGCTAACCCCATAATGTTTACAAATTATTACAAACCATGTGATGATTTACATAAGCAGAAATGAAAGAAAAACATGAAGCTACAACCAAAGAAAGCTTGATCTTGACTTCCTATCTGAGTTATGTAATTAATTATTTCAATGCCAATATTATTCTAAAGCCTTTCTCATATCTCTGTGTGTGACAGTTCCCAAAGGACCTCAAGGGGTCCCGGGCAGTGCTCACGCCCAGATTTGCATAACTAAACAGAATGAGTGCAGTGTGGAAGGGCCAGCTCTTATGTGTCAAAGTTTAGAGGGCGCTCAAGGGTCCCAAGACAAGGCTTCCACAAAAGAGGCAGAACCTAGATTCTATGAGTAGGTGAGAGTGTTGGACATATTTTGAGAAATAGTTTGTTTTAAAAACTGGGTTTTTGAAAGTAATCAGTAACAGAGGTGATTTGAAAGCAGTTGTAGTAGCAAATAAAACTCAAAATCCCAAGATGGGATCACACACAGAATCAGTAGTCATAAAAGGGGGGCCAAGGGATTTGGGACAAATTGACTGTAAACACGTTACCCCATCAAGGGTCTTAGGATTAGTTGGATATGCACAATAATAGCTGATACTGGCATGATCACAGGCAAGTCAGAAAAACATAAGCACATTGAAGGGATAGGGATTTGGGATGGCAAGTACACAATAAGTGACTGACAGATTATGCCTTGAAACATACGTAGGGGAGTAAATTAATCTAAAGGGGAAGGGGAGACATTATAGTATGCTGGTAATGTAATTTGATTGCACAACCATAAGCAAAAGTAGACAAGAATGAGAGAAACTGAAACAATTAAAAAAACATGTTGTTGTTGAATCTTAAAAATTAACTAGGACATATCAGTCAAAGAAGCGAAGTGCAGAAAAGAAAAGTAAGCCGGATTCCACAGTCTATCTTTGGCTTTTAGATGGCTAGACAAAGCAGTAGCAAAAGTAGTAGTAGAGAAAAAAGAGAGTTTTGAATGTGTAAGCGTGTGTTCTGAACTCCGTTATCCATCTTGTTAATGAAAATATTAGGGTATTTATAGCTTTAAAAACGAATAGAGAAATAAGGTAACAAGTAAAAATTTAACACAAATATGGAAATAATCACAATCAGAATCAATTTGAGAAAGATTAATTTTTGACCATATAGGGGATAGTAAAAGTATGGAGGAAACAATTGAGTCTAAGTACAGAAAATCTACTTAATTTTGGGAAAAGATTCAGCAGGATGAAATACCACATCAAATAAAGGTAGGAATCAATCAATTAAACAAGCGAGTAAAATTAGGGTTCATAAGAAAACCTTGCAATTAAACCGTTACTTAAGGAAAGTTAGATCAATCAAGAAGTGGTCACGATTCTGCACTTCAACATATAAATAGCAAGGAATGAACAAGCGTTTTAGACATGCATGGTTAAACATATTGACAGAAACGAGCAAATTAAATAAACAGACAGAAGTGACATGAATAGGCTAGGGACTATTCAAAGCATGGTAATCAACAAGGTCAGCAGTCATGGATTATAACTAGAGCCAAAGTGAAGAAACCAGTCTAACAGGCAATGAAAGTGAGAAACAAGTAAAGAACTCACAACAATAAGTGAGGAAAACCTTTTTAAGGTTTTAACAATAGTCGAGTTAGAAAGGTAGGAACTCAGAATCAGATAAGTGAAACAAGCAAGAGGATTCAAACACAAGGAACTAATTCGAACCGCGCATGCGTGTAAAACAAACAAAGAGAGTTTCAAAACTCAGATAAAACTAAAACACCTAGGCTTTTTAACACGATGAACCAGGTAGAGGAAAAGTATAAGAAAACCATTCAAACATAGTAAAACCATAAAATAACACTGAAAATTAGAGAATAGATCTTTTAAAAAGAGGTTTCGAAAACCCTAATCGTTGAAAAAGAAGAGTCACTATGAAAGAAATCGGAGAACCTTTGAGAAAACACAAGGAGTTCATAACATGTATAGATCTTAGACAGATCTGAAAGAAAAATCGGAAAGCTCTAAAAGATAGGATTTCAGAGAACCCCAAAAAGTGAGAAAGACTTCAAAATATTACCGATCTAGCTGGAAAATCCATTGATCCGACTTGAACGGTCATGGGTGGCCGGAAAAAGATCAGAGATAGAGGTTGAGCAGGGATTGAATCAGATCTCTTCGAGATCTGTTCATGGAATCATGAAAAATAGGTAACCAATAGACATAGGAGACGAGTACGTGCCTCAAACCGCCATGGAAGTCCATGGATTAGGTGGGAATTGAAGGGAATTAGGGTAGATTTGGGTGGCGGTGGCTGGGGTTTAGGTGATGTTGCAGAGAGAGTTTGAGAGGAAGGAATTCAAAGGCGGCGGTTGGTGAGAAATGATTTAAGGTAAGGGGTCATTTATGGGTCAAAATGGAAAGGGGAGGCTGGTGAACCACTTTTTCTTCTTCCACGAAGATTCAGACAAAACAGAGCTCGGATGGTACTGAACAAGATTTGGCGAACGAATACGAATAGATTAAAAGGGGTAGGTGGGGATCCGGGATTGGGTTGGTTTTAAAAGGGTTAGGGTCAGGTTAAAATTAAAATTTGGCTGGGTGAATTGGGGTTTAATTTAGGCTAGAATTGATTTACAAATGGGCTATTATTTAAACAGCCAATTTTCTCTATTTAAAATTATAAAAAATAGTAAATAAATTTTTAAAAATAAATTGAAAGTTCTAAAATGATTCACAACATGTAAATAATAATAAAAAATATAGGGCTTAATTTTATAAACACAATTTAATCTTAAAATGGCTAACATTGCAATTACGTGCAATTTAGATTTAAAATACTAAATAAAATTGTAAAAATAGATAAAATTTATTTTACCCATATTTTGGCATAAATATAAAAATCCAATAGATGAATTACTAAAAATAATAATTGAGATTTTATTGATAAAAAATAAAAAATAAAAAAATAAATCAATTTAAACCTTTAAAATTTATGAAAAAAACAAAATATTTGGAAATGCTTATATATGCACATATGTGCTATTTCGAAGTTATTTTGCATATTAAAAATATATAGGAAAAAAGTGCGTATAAATAGCGGGCCCGAGGTTTGTTGACTTTTCGAGTGGAGTTGAGAATTATTATAAATTATTAAATTATATGCATTGGACTATATTTTGATTGATTTGGACGTTGTTTGACTAGTTTCGGATCGTTGTCTTTGAGTAGAGAGGTTAGAGAGGCATTGGATCCGGTTATGAAACTTCGGAGCAAGGTAAGTCTCCTGTCTAACCTTGTGAGGAAGAACTACCTCCTAGGTGATGTAATTTTTATGTTTGTGGGTTCAACGTATGCACGAGGTGACGATAGTCCGTACATAGCAAAACATGTTTATGTCTGGGTAGACTTAGCATTTTATTGTGTAATATCTGAAATATTGTACTCATTATGCTAGCTTAATTAATTGAATTTATTTTTGAAGTTGATTTAGAAACATTTATATGTTTGGTCGAGCTTTAACCCCTTGAGTTGTTTCCAAGATATTTGATAAACGGAAAGGGGAATATTCGTTATTATACACATGCATATGTGTTATAAGCACATGACTTGTAATTCGATAAGTTTCTTCATTTCATGTTGAGCGGGCCGAACAGCTTGGCAATATATTAAGATGCATCTCTGGTTCGTGCCAGTTGACCCTCGACAGTGTACACACCACTCTGGATCGGGTCGTACGACCTCCGCATAATTGTGCATTATATAGCTAGCAGTCTGACAATTCACGAGATTTCCCTTCTACTAATGCCTGACACTTTATATGGTATTCCTCATCCATTTGAGATTGAAACTTGATATTTTTGATCTCTTGAGATAGGATATGATATTTGAGAGATTTATATCGTCAAGGAAATGTTGTAGGATTATGCTAGTTAGCGTTTTCTTCATTATTACTGATGTGCTTCATATCTGTCTGTGATTTATCATACTAATTTATTGGACCACTAGTAAGTGTTGATGTCGATAACTCGTCATTACTTCTTCGGGGTTAGGCTAGATTATTACTGAGTATGGGTTGTTTTACGTACTCATGCAACACTTCTGCACTTAATGTGTGGGATCTGACACGTTCATTTGGTGGTCATCTCGGTACATAGTTGTAGCTACTGAGGAGACTCTTTGGTGAGCTGCATTCCGGGATACATATCATATCCCACAGAGTCTCGATCATGCTATTTACTTTATCATGTCTTAATAACATCCTAGACAGATTTTGTGTTATTATAATACTCCTTAGTAAACACTCATGCACATTGACATCGGGTTTTGGGACATTATAATGGTTGTTTATGGTTTGTATTGATATTGTCATCTTTTTGTATCTTACTAATATTTTAAGTATTCATGATTTTTAAACACATTCAATCCTTTATTTAATAAGAATTATGATTTTAAAAGTAATAAAATATATAATTGAATTGATAGTTCATCGATGTCTAACATAACAATGATGTTGGGCGCCATCACGACCTATAGTGGAAAATTAGGTCGTGATTGATTGGTATCAGAGTTCTAGGTTTACTTGGGTCACACGAGTTATGTGCGAGTCTAGTAGAGTCTTGTGGATTGGTACGGAGATCTATACTTATCTTTGAGAGACTGTAGGGCTTTTAGGAGCACTCCCATGCTTAATTCCTCGCCGTGCGATTTTATTCCATTAATGCTTATGCCTTTATTTATTTCATACTCAATATTATGTGATAATGAGTGCTTGGTATCAATTGGGCATCGAGGAATTGTAATGGAACTGCAGATGTGGTGTAGGCTGTTTCTCCCTATGCATTGGATTGGGCTATTATCGTCGTCTCGTAGAGGGGTGTTCTGTCATTTCAGTGCAATTTTAGTGTTGCTTATGGTTTTCTTGGTTGCACATCATATTATGATGTTCATGAGTGGTTATCGCACAATGTTTATGTATATGGTAGGGTTCTTATTTATGTTTCGCGGTAATGAATGACTTGAAATAAGGATTACTCAGTTCATATTTTAGTGATTTGAGATTTGATTTTAGCAGAGGTGCGGCAATTAGACTATAGATGTTTAGGCGTTGGTTGATGGAGTTGCGAGATTGGATATTTCCTAATTTAGTGAAACTCTTGTTAATATTATGGTGTCATTGTCCTTGTTTGAATGTATTGAGGATCCTCGGTATGGTGGCCATCTTGTGTTTGCTTTTAGGGTAGGGCGTTGTGGAACGCTACCTAAGAGGCGGTTATCAGGGATGGTGATACGTGGTGGCTTCGGGGTCAGATCGTTGCTTCCAGTGTTCAATGGTTCTAGAGGAATGATATTTAAAAAAGCTCAGAGTTGTTGGCATTTATCAGTTCGGGTGCTACAAAGATGAATTATGATTAGAGGTAATATTTTTGAAGCGAAAGAGGAGGGAGGACATGGTGGAAGGTGTCTCGTAGTGGTTGACTTGCTAGTAGCTCAAGTATGAACAACGATGACCGAGAAGTTGCTTAAAGAGATGAGTTTAGCGAAGGGGGTATGGCAGAGTAGCGTACGGATACTGTGGATAGCCACGTACTTTGTCACGACCCGGATTTTCCACCCTCGGGAGTCGTGATGGAGCCTACTAGTGAAAGTTACGCCAGCCAACTATTCTGATTTAATTACTCTTTTCTTTTTTAATCCCTTAACAATTTAAAGTCAGCATATTATAAACGACGAAAAATAATAATGCGGAAGAAAGAAATTTAATGTTTAAGCTAATACAAATGTGAATCCATAAACATAAACCACCTCGAACTGGTGTCACAATCTCGCACACTATCTAAGGATACTACAAATATGGTCCGAACAAAATAGGTAAATGTCTGTCTCTTAAATAGTAAAGACTAGAAGAAAAACTAGATAGGAAGGGGACGCCAAGGCCTGCGAATGCCTACAGGACTACCTCGGGTCTCCTGATGGATTGAAGGCAGCAACCTAACTGTGGTCCAAAAGCTCCAGCGCTGGGATTTGCACACAATGTAGAGTATAGTATCAGCACAATGGACCCCATATGCTGGTAAGTATCGAGTCTAACCTCGGTGAAGTAGAGACGAGGCTAGGATGATACCACCAAATAAACCTATGCAGTTAAACCATATATAGCGGGAAAGTAAAGGAAAAAAATTACAATTAAAGATAGAAGTGGGGAAACATGCTGCGGGGAATATCAGGTAACAACAGAAACTAATAGAGAAACGTAAAAACACCATAGTTCAACTATCAGCAAGAATCAGGAACTCAAAAACACATGCACAACATCACCCATTCGTGCTTTTTACTCTCATCCTCACCATAAGAATCAATAGAATCGACACGACATCACTCATTGTGCTTTTACCTCATATAATCATGGCACGAAATTATCCTTCATGCGTTATCACTCATATCATGGCACGGTATTGTACATCACGTGGCACAGAATCACCTTTCGTGCATTAATGATCACAATATCGGCATGGCATCACCCTTCGTGCATTAACACTCTCAAACTCACGCACGACAACACCCTTTGTGCTTTACACTCTTCCTCACCTAAGAAACATTCACAAAGCAATTTGGGAAAGGGAATCAATAATGTAACAATAGAATCCCAGTAAGGGAATAATAGAATATTAGTAGTATCCCGACAAGGGAAACATTATCAAAGAAGCAATAACATCTCGGCAAGGAAAACAATATCATAAATAATAACCTCCCGGCAAGGGAGTCAGCACTATATCTCATCTCATTTCCACAATCGCTTCACAATATAAGCCTCAACTTAAGCCAATACTTAACAATGGTCAATTACCAAGACTACTTTCATAAATCTTTTTCAACAATGATAATCATCATATTCAGCATAAATAATACACAACATAGCAAAAAACAATCACAATACAAGACCACAGGCATGCTTGATACCATCGTATAGATACTCGTCACCAAACCTATACGTCGTACGCAACGATAACACATAGCAAATAGACCACAACTCCTATTCTCTCACGCTAAGGTTAGACCAAACACTTACCTCAAACTTCTATGGCCAACTCAAGCCTCAAACACCGTTTTCCCTTTATAATTTGCCTCCAATTTACTTGTATCTAGTCAAAATTAATTCAACAACATCAATAAATGCTAAAGAATTCATACCCAATGCTTAATTATAGGGTTTCTATCAATTTCCCCAAAAAATAAAAAACTGACCCTCGGCTCGTTTGGTCAAAACCCGAGGCACGGACCAAAACCCGAATACCCATTCAACTATGAGACCAAATATTCAATTAGTTTTAAAATCCTACCCCAAAATGAGGTTTAAATCCCAATTATACAAAAAGTCTTAGCTCTTCCCAAAATCCCTAATTCTACCATGGAAGAACAAGATTTAGGCCTAGAAATCAAATGGGTATTGATGATAAATGAAGAACATGAGTTTAGGAACACATACCTATTATTTGGTGTTGAAACTTGTCTTCAACACTCGACAAAGTTCTGATTTTAGGGAAGGATATACGAAAATATGGCTTATTCCCATTTTTGGTTCTGTTTTTATTCTTCTTTGCGTTCGCGAGAAGCCTGTCACGTTCGGGAAAGATCGGGCCTAGATGGCCTTCACGTTCGCGTTGGATAGATCGCATTTTCAGAGCTTTAGCTCCTCAATCCTTCGCATTCATGGAAAAGTGGACTCGTTCGCATAAAGGCCTTCGCATTCGCGATGGCAGGTCCGCGTTCGCGAAGGGTAGCACCAACAAGGCTTCGCGTTCGCGACTTGTATCTCGCATTCGCGTAGCTGGAATTTTTCTTTAGACTGACTTAACCTTTGCGTTTGGGAGAGTTTCTTCGCGAATGCGAAGAACAAAACACCAGCACACCAGAAACAGCAAACCTACAACTTTTGCTAAGGGTAAAAACATCCCGTGGCCTATCCAAAATTCTCCCGAGTCCTCAGGGATCCAAACCAAACATGCACACTAACCTAAACATCATATGTACTTACTCGTGTGATCAAATCGCCAAATTAACATCCTTAACAATGAATTTTGCATCAAAATCAAAGAAAATCTCAAGAAATCTTAAGTTCAAATTTTAACATCCGAGGGTTCCGATTCACGTCATATCAAGTCCGTTTATTACCAAATTTTACATGCTTAACTTAATTACCATATAAGACCTGTACCGAGCTCCTGAACCAAAATACGGGCCCGATACTACCAAATTCAAACACATTTAAATTTCTAATAACTCTTATAATTTCAGTTAAAAAATTTTCTTCAAAAATTCATTTCTCAGGCTTGGGACCACTAAATTCAATTCCAGGCATATGCCCAAGTCAATATTTTCATACGAACCCTCCAAGACCATCAAATAAGGGGTCCGGGTCCGTTTACCCAAAAATATTGACCGAAGTCAACTTAAATTCAACTTTAAAGGCCAAATTAGCATTTTTATCAGATTTTCACATAAAAACGTCCGGATATATGCTCGGACCAGGCATACAAATCGAGGTGAGATAAAAGGAGGCTTTTAAGGCCTCGAAAATTAAGATTTACTTTCAAAACGAGTGATAACCTTTTGGGTCATTATAATCTCCACCTCTAAAACAATTGTTCATCCTCGAACAGACATAAGAAAAGTACTTGAGTTAGAGAAAAGATAGGGATATCGGCTCTGCATATCGGACTCGGATTCTCAGGTTGCTGCCTCAATAGGCTGACCCCTCCACTGAACACAAACAAAAGGAAAACTCTTCGATCTTAACTGAAGAAACTACCGGTCGAGAATAGCTACCGGCTCCTCCTCATAGGAAAAGTCCTTGTCCAACTGGACATTGCTGAAGTCTAACACGTTGGATGGATCGCCGTGATACTTTCGAATCATGGACATATAAAACACTGGATGCATGGATAATAAACTCGGTGGCAACGCAAGTCTATAACCCACTTCTTCCATACGATCAAGAATCTTAAAGGGACCAATGAATCTAAGGCTTAGCTTGCCTTTCTTTCCAAATCTCATCACGCCCTTCATAGGCGACACCCGAAGTAACACCCGTTCACCGACCATGAATGCCACATCACGAATCTTTCGATCGGCATAACTCTTTTACCTGGAATGAGCTATACGAAACCTATCCTGAATGATATTTACCTTGCCCAGGTCATCTTGCACTAGATCTATACCCAAAAATAGAGCCTCAAACCACCTAACTGGCAAACGATACTGCCTACCATATAAAGCCTCACAAGGAGCCATCTGGATGCTCGACTGGTAACTATTGTTATAGGAAAACTCCGTTAAGGTAAAAAATTGATCACAAGAGACTCCAAAGTCAATAACACAAGATCGGAACATATCCTCTGAAATCTAAATAGTACGCTCAGACTGCCCGTCCATCTGAGGATGAAATGTTGTGCTCAACTCGACCCGTGTGCCCGTATCACGCTGAACTAACCTCCAAAAATATGAGGTAAACTACGTACCTCAGACAGAAATGATAGACACATGCAAACCATGAATAAGAACAATCTCCCAAATATAGATCTCAGCTAACCTCTCAGAAAAATAAGAGTCTGCCACAGAATGAAATGTGCCGACTTGGTCAGCCTATCTACTATAATCCACACTGCATCGAACTTCCTCTGAGTATATGGGAGTCCAACAACAAAGTCCATAGTGATACGCTCCAACTGCCACTCAGAAAGCTCAATTTTCTGAAACAAACTCCTAGGTCTCGGATGCTCGTACTATACCTGTTGATAGTTCAAATACCGAGCCTCGTACGCAACAATATCCTTCTTTATCCGCCCCATCAGTAATGCTGCCGCAAATCCTAATACATATTATCGAAAGCCAGATGAATAGAGTATTGAGAACTATGAGCCTCCTCTAGAATCAAATCTTGAAGTCCATCTACATTAGACACACACACTCGACCCTGCATCCTCAATACTCTATCATCTCCCAAAGTAACCTGCTTGGCACCCTGAAGCTGATCGAACAAATTATCAATCCTCGGCAATGGATACTTATTTTTTATTGTAATCTTGTTCAACTGACAATAATCTATGCACATGCTTATCGACACATCCTTCTTCTTTACAAATAACACCGGCGTACTCCAGGGCGAGACACTAGGTCTTATAAAGCCCTTATCAAGTAAGTCTTGCAACTGTTTCTTCAATTCTTTCAACTCTGGAGGAGCCATGCGATATAGAGGAATATAAAAGGGCTGAGTGCCCGGGGCGAAATCAATGCAGAAGTCAATATTCCAGTCGGGTGGCATACCCGGCAGATCTGAAGGAAATACCTAAGGAAACTCATGACCAAATAGGCACAGAATCCATAGAAGGAACCTCGACACTAGAATCACGAACATATGCCAAATAGGCCAAACATCCCTTATCTACCATACGCAGAGCCTTCATATATGAGATAACCCTAGGGGTGGAATGACAAGGACTCTGTCTCCATTCTAAACTAAGTAACCCCAGCAAGGCTAAAATCACAGTCTTGGCATGGCAGTCCAAGATAGTATGATAAGGTGATAACCAGTCCATCCCAAATATGACATCAAAATTAACCATATCCAATAGTAATAAGTCTACTCGGGTTTTAAGACCCCTAATCACAAACATACAAGAATGATGAACACTATCAACCATAATAGAATCACCCACTGGTGTAGACACATATACAGGAGCACTCAAAGAATCACTAGGCATGATCAAATATAGTAAGAAATAAGATAACACATAGGAGTATGTAGACATTGGATCAAATAGCCCTAAAACATCCCTACTACAAACTAGAACAATACCTGTGATAACTGCATCGGAGGCCTTAGCCTCAGGCCTGGCTGGAAGAGCATAACATCACGGCTTCACCCTACCACTCTAAAATATATCTCTGTGATGGCCTCCTACTGGATGTCCTCCATCTCTAGCGGTCTGAGCTTCACCTCTAATACCTCTACCTCCACCTCTAGCACCCCTACCTCTACCTCTAGCTAGCTGAGTGGGCGGTTGAACACTCAGTGCCTGAACCATAGCACGAGACGCTTGGTGTTGAGGACTGCTCGGTGCTCGAGGGAAAAATCTAGCAATATACCTCATGTCGTCACAAATATAACAACCCTCGACTGTTGGAACTAAAAACACTAAAAACACTTGAGTGGAGGTGCATTGATAGGAGCTAGCGATGCACTATAGGACTGATGTTTAGAATTTTTCATATAAGAACCACGGGCACCTGGAGCCCCATGAGAAGCATATAGTGCTGAATGAAACGGCCAGGAAGGATGGCCCTTATCAAAAGAATCACTGCCTTCAGAAGAGGAACCACTGAACTTGCCCGAATAACGAGGCCTCTTGTCAGACCCTTGACCACTCCCCTTTGATAGATCCATCTCAACTCTCCTGGCCACATTAGTCGCATCTTGAAAAGAAATCTCACTCACCGTCTACTTAGCCATCTGAAATCATATTAGCTTAAAGAGTCCCTCAATGAACCTCCTCACCCTCTCTCTCAGTAGAAGTCTAAAAAGAGCATGACGGGCCAAGTCAATAAATCTGTTCTCGTAGTGAGTGACAGTCATAGAACCCTACTGGAGACGCTCAAACTACCTCTGATAGTTCTACCTTTGAGTGATCGGAAAAAACTTATCCAAAAATAGCTAGAAGAATTGATCCCAAGTCAAAGCCAGCGACCCAGATGGTCTAGCCAAACAATAATCCCTCTACCAAGTTTGGGCTGATCCAGATAGACGAAAAGCAGCAAAGTCGACCCCATTGGTCTCCACTATCCCCATGTTCCGTAGAACCTCATGAAAACTATCCAAATAACCATGGGGATCTTCAGAATATGTACCACCAAAAGTACTTGTAAAAAGCTTGTTGAACTTGTCCAACCTTCTCAAGGAATCAACAGACATAACTTGCCCCTTACAGGTCTGTGCCACAATATCCGGTTGAACTACCCTAACTGGCTGAGCTGTTGTAGTTTGAAACTAGGGATGAATCTACTCCAGAGCGCGAGTAGAAAGAGTCTGGGCTCCTTCTCCAGCCTGAGAGATGGATGGTGCTACAGAAAGCATGCCTGCCTGGGCGACAATCTCCATAAGGCCCACTAATTAGACTAAAGCATCCTCAAGTATCGTGGTGGCGATGAACCCCTTTAAGACCAGAGCTGGTCCTGCTGGAACTATCTGGGCTGGAACTTCATCGGCAAACTTAACCTGAGGCTTCGCCGCTGGTGCTGCTGCTCAAGCTCTAGGCTGAGTCATGCCTCTTCCTTAGGCCCTAGCACGACCTCATCCTCTACCCCTTACAGGAGCTGCTACTAGGGGCTCGGGCTGCTGGTCAGCAGATGAAGCGGTACGCATTCTCACCATCTCTAAAGAACAAAGTGGAAGTTCAATTAGCATAGAAAAATCAAGTCGCACGATAGGAAAGAATAGTTGTGAAGTTTTTCCTAACTTTGTAGCTCTGGGGGATAAATACAAAAATCTCTATATCGATCCCTCAGACTATACTAAGCTTGTCCATGGATTATGAGACTTAAGAAACCTAGGGCTCTGATACCAAATTGTCACGACCCAGATTTCCCACCTTCGGGACTCGTGATTGAGCATACTAGTAAAACCTAGGTAAGCCATCTATTCCGATTTAATTATTCTTTTATTTTTAATCTCTTAACAATTTCAAGTCAATATATTATAAGCAATGGAAAATAACAATGCGGAAGAAAGAAATTTAACGTTTAATCTAATACCAATGTGAATCCGTAAACATAAACCACCCAAAACTGGTGTCACAATCTCACAGACTATGTATGGATACTAAAAATTGGGTCCAAACAAAATAGCTACATGTCTGTCTCTAAAATAGTAAAGAAGATAAGAAAAACTAGATAGGAAGGGGACGCCAAGGCCTGCGGACGCTTGCAGGACTATCTCGGGTCTCCTGATGGACTGAAGACAATAACCTCACTATGGTCCAAAAGTTCCAGCACCGGGATCTGCACATAGTGTAAAGTGTAGTATCAACACAACCGACCCCATGTGCTGGTAAATGTCAAGTGTAGCCTCCGTGAAGTAATGACGAGGCTAGGACGATGCTAACAATAAAACTTGTGCAGTTAAACCATATACATCGGAAAACTAAAGGTAGGAATTTACAGTTAAAGATAGGAAGGGGAAACACGCTGCGGGAAATATCAAGTAACAGCAGAAACCAATAGAGAAATGTAAAGAACACCATAGTTCAATTATCAACAAGAATAAGGAACTCGAAAATACATTTACGACATCACCCTTCGTGCCTTTACTCTCATTCTCACCACAAGAATCAATAGAACTGGCGTGGCATCACCCTTCATGCTTTTACCTCACATAATAATGGAACAGAATTATCCTTCATGCATTATCACTCGTATCATGACACGTCATTGTACATTGTGCAACACGGCATCACCGTTTGTGTATTAATAATCACAATATCGGCATGACATCACCCTTTGTGCATTAACACTCTCAAACTCATGCATGACATCACCCTTCGTGCTTTACACTCTTGCTCACCCAAGAAACAATCACAAAGCAATTTGGGAAAATGGAATCAATAATATCACAATAGAATCCCGACAAGGGAACAGTAGGATGTCAGTAAGATCATCGCAAGGGAAACAATATCAAAGAAGCAATAACATCCCGACTAAGGAAACAATATCATAAATAATAACCTCCCGTCAAGGGAGCCATCAGCATATCTCATCTCATTTTCACAATCACATCACAATATAGCCTCAACTTGAGCCAATACTCAACAATGGTCAATTACCAAGAATACTTTCATAAATCTTTTTCAACAATGATAATTATCATATTAAGCATGAATAATACACAACGAAGCCACAACAACCACAATACAAGACTCACGGGCATGCTTTACACCGACATATGGATACTCATCACCACACCTATACGTCGTACACAACGATAACATATAGCAAATTTTTCCACAACTCCTATTCCTTCAAGCTAAGGTTAGACCAAACACTTACTTCAAGCTTCTATGGAAAACTCAAGCGTCAAACACTGCTTTTCCTTTAGAATTCGCCTCCAATTTACTTGTATCTAGTCCAAATTAATTTAACAACATCAATAGTGCTAACGAATTCATATCCAATGCTTAATTATAGGTTTTTTTTATTAATTTCCCCAAAAAGTCAAAAATTGACCCTGGTCCCGCATGGTCAAAACCCAAGGTTCAGACCAAAACCTGAATAACCATTCACCTACGAGCCAAAATATGCAATTAGTTTCAAAATCTGACCCAAAAATGAGTTCTAAATCCCTATTATACAAAAACGACCTAAGTCTATCCAAAATCCCTTATTCTACCATAGAAGAACAAGTTTAGGCCTAGAAATCTGATCGGTGTTGATGATAAATGAAGGAGATGAGTTTAGGAACACACACCTATGATTTGTTATTGAAACGTTTTATTAAAATCGCCTATGGTCTGATTTTAGGGAAGACAACATCCACAAACCCAGTTTGATCCCAACAGGTGGGGTCTGGGGAGGGTAGTCTGTATGTAGACCTTACCCCTACCTAATGCAGGTAGAGAGGTTGTTTCCAATAGACCCTCGGCTTAGGAAGGACAAGAATAAGATGTGGAAAGTAAGGAAGGAATAGAAAAGAAGAAGGGGGATGGGGGAGGGGGAAGTATAAGTAGTACCAAATAATAAGTAGCAGGGAATACAATACCCGAGGCAAACACAAACACATAACGTAATAAAAATCTACGAATATGACAATGCATGCTACTAAGACTATCGGTGAACAACTATAAACTACCTACTAACCTTCTACCTTAATCCTCGACCTCCACGCCCTCCTATCAAAGGTCATGTCCTTAGTGAGCTGAAGCAGCGCCATGTCGTGTCTAATCACCTCTCCCCTGTACTTCTTAGGCCCACCTCGGCCTCTTTTTAAACTCTCCATAGCCGACCTCTCACACCTCCTGACAGGAGCATCTATTCTTCTTCTCTTAACATGTCCGAACCATCTCAGCCTCGACTCTCGCATCTTGTCCTCCACAAAGGCTACTCCCATTCTGTCTTGGATTGCTTCATTCTTAATCCTATCTCTCCTGGTACACCCACACATCCATCTTAACATCCTCATCTCTACTGCTCTCATCTTTTGCAAGTGGGAGTTCTTGATTGGCTAACACTCAGCCCCAAACAGCATAGCCAGTTGAACCACCGCTCGATAAAACCTACCCTTAAGTCTTAGTTGCACATTCCTGTCACACAAAACACTAGAAGAGAGCCTCCACTAAATCCATTCCGCTCCGATGCGATGTGTGACATCTTCGTGAATCTCCTCGTTACCCTGGATAATAGACCCGAGATACTTAAAACTTGCTCTCTTGGAGATAACTTGAGCATCAAGCTTAACCTCTACATCCGCATCATGGGTCCATCACTAAATTTGCACTCCATGTATCCTGTCTTGGTTCTACTCAGTTTGAAACCTTTAGACTCCAAGGTCTGTCTCCTAACCTCCAACCTCGCATTAACTATGCTATGCGTCTCGTCAATCAACACTATATCATCAGCAAATAGCATGCACCAAGGCACCTCCCCTTGGATGTGTCACGACAGTACATCCATTACCAAGGAAAATAAAAATGGTCTAAGAGCCAATCACTGGTGCAACCCCATCACCACAGGGAAATGCTCCGAGTCACCCCCCACAGTCCTCACCCGAGCCTTAGCATCATCATACATATCCTTAATCACCCTAATGTACTCTACAGGAATGCCATTAACCTACAAACACCTCTATAGGACCTCCCTTGGTACTTTCTCGTATGCTTTCTCAAGATCAATAAACACCATATGCAAATCCTTCTTCCTCCCCATGTACTTCTCCACTAATCTCCTTACTAGATGAATCGCTTCAATAGTCAAATGCCCCGGCATGAATCCAAACTGATTCTTGAAAATAGACACACACCTCCTCACCCCGGCCTCCACCACCCTCTCCCAAACCTTCATAGTGTGACTCAACAACTTGATACCCCTATAATTGTTGCAACTTTGGATATCACCCTTGTTCTTGTAAAGCCAAATCATCGTACTCCACCTCCATTCTTCAGGCTTCTTCTTTGTCTTAAAAATAACATTAAATAGCCAAGTGAGCCACTCCAAACCTACCCGCCCCATGCTTTTCTAGAATTCTACCAGAATTTTGTCTGGCCCTGTCGCTCTGCCCCTGGACATCTTACGCATTGCCCCTTCCACATCCTCTACCGTAATCCACCTACAATAACCAAAATCCCGCCGACTCTCAGAGTGCTCCAACTCTCCCAGCACAATATGTCTATCCCCCTCCTCATTCAAGAGTTTGTAGAATTATGACTGCCATCTTCTCCTACTAAGTGCCTCGTCTATCAACACTTTGCCATCCTCATCCTTGATGCACTTGACTTGGTCTAAGTCGCGAGTTTTCCTCTCCCTCACCTTGGCCAACCGGTACAACCTTTTGTCCCCTCATTTGCCCTCGAGTTCCTCGTACAAACTAGCAAATGCTGCGTTCTTAGCCGTCATAACTGCTAACTTCGCCTCTTTCTTTGCCTTTCTGTAACACTCCCCATAAGTCCTTTTTTCTCCTCATTTGTACTCTCCACTAGCTTTAAATAAGTAGCTCTCTTAGCTTCCACTTTTCCTTAAACCTCTCCATTCCACCACCAATCCCCTTTATGACCCCCAAAAGAGCCCTTCGTGACCCCTAAGACCTCTCTAGCAGCTACCCTAGTGTAATTCGTGGTCGTAAACCACATACTACATGTGTTCCCGTTACCTATCTAGGCCCTCATCTCCAATAACTTCTCTCCTAACTTCTGAGATTTGTCCTTGGTCAGGTTACCCCACTTGATCTTAGATTCCCTGCACCCTGCCTTCTTCTTCCTACTCCTCTTGATCTCCAGGTCTATAACTAGGAGCCTATGAAGAGTCGTGAGGTGCTCACTTGGGATGACCTTGCAGTCAGTGCACAGACCTTTATCGCCTTTCTTGCAGAGCAGATAATCAATCTGGGTCTTGCCCAATGAACTCCAAAAAGTGACCATGTGTTTTTCCCTCTTCGGAAAACTCGAGTTAGCTATAACCAAGTCAAAAGCTCTAGCAAAATCCAACAAAGAATTACCTCACTCATTTCTATCCCCAAAATCGTACCCGCCATGTACATCATCATAACCCATAGCACTAGCCCCAATATGACCATTGAAATCTCTGCCAATGAACAACTTCTCTGTGTGCGGGATACTACGCACCATCTCGTCCAAATCCTCCCAGAAGTGCTTCTTGACCTCCTGGTCCAAACCTACCTGAGGAGCATATGCACTAATCATATTTACAGTAAACCCACCAACTACCAACTTAGTACTCATCAACCTATCATTTACCCTCCTAATCTCAACCACGAGCTCTCTAAGGTCCCTGCCAACTAAAATACCAACCCCATTTTTACCCCCAGCACTCCCTGAGTATCATAGTTTATACCCGTCTACATCTCGTGTGTTAGTACCCTTCCATCTAGTCTCATGAACACACGCTATGTTGATCTTCCTCTTCTGAAGGATCTTACCTAACTCTATAGACTTCTCCGTCAATGTCCCAATGTTCCAAGACCCAACTTTTAGTCTAGAGGCTTTCTTACCCCCTTCCCACCCATGGACCCCACCCCTAGCCCCACCCAAGGACATGAACTTACTTTCACATCGTTCACTACCGCCACTATAAGCAAAAGGTATTAGTTAAACACTACTACTAAGAACCAATAACAACGAAACTACCCCTATGGAGAAGCAGAATTAAAATGAATAGATGAAACTTTAATCTTAAAACAGTAGTAGAGAAGATAAAAAGCAATCAATCCAATCAAAATTGCTGGCGAGGAAACAGTAAATATATATGTGCCAATACAATTTAAGAAAGATGGAACCTGGATCACAGTCGGGAATGTCTGGACTTCCAAATTCGCTGAATGCTGCTGCTCCCAAACCCGTGTATAGGAAAGTTTCGACGATTTGTCAATTTCACAATTATCTTGTAGTTAATTCTTCTTGATGTCAAAGCCTAGGGATTCTTGAATCTTAATGATGAATGATCCAAAAGAATAATCTCCAGATCAGGAACCTTATCAAAAAAATTGATTCATAGAAATTGTCTTAATGAATAATCTCGAGACGGATGTGTAAAAACTCAATCAGATGATTTGAGTGAAGTTCAAATTTCTGCAAGTTTGTTGGATATCTGGCGAGTCAGCCGGAACCGTCAGCATTTGTCGATATGGTATTGGTTCTCTATGAACGGCTCATGATTCGCACAGACCACAGACAAGATTCCGCAAATTCATTCCCCTTTTTTCGAACTTCTTCCGATCGAATTCTAGTAGAATTGACTAATTTCTCTATTCAATATTCAATTTTGTCTATGTCTCTGATTTTAGGGAAGGATATATGAAAATATGCCTTATTCCCATTTTTAGTTCTGTTTTTAATTCATTGGATAGGTCTTCTTCACATTCTTGAGAAGCCTGTCGCATTCCCGAAGGGTTAGGCCTAGATAGCCTATCATGTTCGCGAAGGGTCAGGCCCAGATAGGCTATCATGTTCGCGAAGGGTCAGGCCCAGATAGCCTTCGCGTTCGTGTGTGATGGCTCGCATTCGCGAAGCTTTAGCTCCTCAGACCTTCGTGTTCATGGTCAAGTGGCCGCATTCGCATAGAACAAAATCCCTTCCCCCAAACCCCGACCAAAAAGCCTTCACGGTCATGATGGCAGGTTCGCGTTCACGAAGGGTAACACCCTCAAGCCTTCGCGTTCGCGATTGTAGGTCCGCGTTTGCGAAGGGTAACACCCCCAAGGCTTCTCATTCATGACTTGTGTTTCGCATTCACTTAAAAGGAATTTTTCTTCAGACTGACTTACCTTTAGCGTTCGCGGGAGTCCCTTCGCGAACGTGAAAAATAAAACACCAGCACACCAGAAACAACAAACCTATAATTTTTCCTAAGTGTAAAAACATCTCGTGGCCTATCCAAAACTCACCCGAGCCCTCGGGCTCCAAACCACACGTGCAAACTAACATAAAATCATCATATAGACTTACTCTTGCGATCAAATCACCAAATTAACATCTTTAGCAATAAATTAAGCATCAAAATCAATAAAAATATCAAGATTCTTAAGTTCAAATTTTAACATTCGAGGGTCCGATTCACGGTATATCAAGTTCGTTTCTTACCAAATTTTACAGGCTCAACTTAAATAACATAAAAGATCTGTACCGGGCTTGTAAACCCAAATACGGGCCCGATACTATCAAATTCAAACATATTTAAATTTCTAAGCTGAACTCTTATAATTTTAGTTAAATAATTTTCTTCAAAAATTTATTTCTCGGGCTTGGGACATTGTAATTTAATTCCAGGCATACACCCAAGTCTCATATTTTGCTACGGACCCTTCGAGACTGTCAAATCACGAGTCCGGGTCTATTAGCTAAAATATTGACCTAACTCAACTTATATTCAACTTTAAAGGAAAAATTAGTATTTTTATCATATTTTCACATAAAAATGTTCTGGATATATGCCCAGACTATGCACGCAAATCAAGGTGAGATAAAAGGATGCTTTTAAGGCCTCGAAATACAAGATTTACTTTCAAAACGAGTGATGACCTTTAGGGTAATCACATACTTTGAGGAAGTTTAGAGCAATTTGGGAATCATTTTAGACAGTGAATAGGTCTATGGACTTTATTTGGGATGGTGGCTATTATACTGAGGAAGGTTGAATATGACAAAAAGGAGTTTTCTTGGAATGAAGAAGAGTGTAAAATCTTGTTTATCATTATGGGAAATGGCGTGAATTTGAGTTTGGAATGTACTGTTGGAATTTTAGTTGAAGTTAATGGGGAATGGATATACATTTACAGCTAGTGGGCGAGCGTGGGCTCAGGAGGATTAACTGATCTAGTGATAGATGTAATTAGGGAAATATAGTTGGAAGATGTCGATATGGGGTCACATAGGTGGGCCATTTGCTGTAAGGTGTTAGGAATTGTGTTATTCCTTGTAAAAGTACTCCAATGAACTTTATTTTGTATCCATCATAAAATATATACTACGATGTTAGCTTGGATTGCTGAAGAAGATGGTACGACTGTTAGGAGTTTGAATGTGAGATTGTGGGTTTTGGATTTATGTAATTGTAGCTTAAAGCTAAGTGGGGCAGCCCACCACCTACGATTGGATCATATGGGTGTATGCTTGTGTGGGTTCTGGTTATCAGTGCTTCGGTGGATTATTTATGGCTAAGAAAAGAAAACATTTGGGGTAATCCGAGAAGTCTTGAGGAATGAATGCTACATTTTGTCTTATTAATTTATGTGCTGGTTTTGGGATAACTCAGGGTTTATGCTTCTTGTGGATGTGATGCAAAATGAAACTAATTCATCCGAGTGCTTCTTTGAGAGAGTGTTCATGTGCTAACAGAGCATTTGAGTTTTGTTATATTGGGGACTAGGTCAGAGTAGGTGACTCACAACATGTTTCTAATAAGGTTAAAGAATTAAAGTGCAGTATCTAAGGATTTTGGGTCTGTTGTGGTTAAGGAACAAACCCCTCCGGTAAAATAAGAACAGCTCCCACGTTCAACCCCCCCCCCCTTT